>JAJOOO010023383.1:0-11014 GCA_029582685.1 Solanum piurae | reverse complement strand
TCTTTTACTACTATATTAATAGACGAAATGTAAAATAAATAGGAAACTAGAAATAAAAATATCTTACTCGAATATATTTTTCATTTTTTTTTTAAAAAATCAAATTTATTAGTGTACTCGTGGCCAGAATTTTCACGAAGTGGGTTCAAGATATAAAAAAATAAAACTAAAATGTGGCAACAGGGATTCAAACTCAGGTTGGCTGAAAAAATTGAACCATTTTCATCACTCAGCCAAGGGTCACACTTGTGTTAGTGGGTTCAAAAGTTAATATATACACATAAAATTTTAAAAACTGATTAAATATATATATATATATATATACGGTGTTATTTCCGCCCCTGCTCGTGGCACAAGTTTGTCGTAGTCATAATTACCCCATGAAAACATTAAAAAATCTGAAGGGTACTATGGCGAATCTTGAAAAAAGTGCCTTTTTAGTTTTCATTTGGAAGTTAGTTATATAAATAAACTATCTTCTTTATACAAAACGCCACAAAAATGAATAAAATATCACACAACTATATAATAAAGTATAATACAGTGAACTGATAAATTAAAATAAAGGGATAAAAAATTGTTCATATCAGATTCACATTCTTCTTCAACTCTGCTTCAAATCTATTAATTTTTCCAATGAATTGCCTTCAGAATCTTCCCAGGTATATATATGTATTCTTTTTTGTTTGAATTTATACAGTCTCGTACAGAAATGCAGGATAAGATTGCGTATAATAGACCATTGTGGTTCGGGCCTTAAAGTTTCGTTTTTTGTTGGATTAATTTACTTTATTTTTTATTTTCAGATCCTCTGGTTTACCACTGAGAAGCTTCACAGGCAATTCAAGAAAGCCTTTTTCCACTGTTGTTTCACTGGTAATGATCATTTATTGATAGTTAGATTTGATTGGAAATGTTAATTTGATTTTTGTATTGTATTAGTGTAATTGGAAGAAAAATTATATAGGGGTATATCTCCATTTTGGTAGAAATTGGCTATACCAAATCAAATTACTCGGTACTTGTGTTGGTGGGAGGTAGAAGGTATCTGTAGAATTAGTCGAGGTGTTTGTAAGTTGTTTGGATACCATGTTTGGTAGAAATTGTCTATACCAAATCAAATTACTCGGTACTTGTGCTGGTGGGAGGTAGCAGGTACCTGTAAAATTAGTCAAGGTGTGTAAGTTGTTTGGATACCACGTTTGGTAGAAATTGGCTATACCAAATCAAATGACTCGATACTTGTGCTGGTGGGAGGTAGCAGGTAGGTAGTTGTGGAATTAGTCGAGGTGTGTGTAAGTTGGTCTGGATACCATATTTGGTAGAAATTGGATATACTAAATCAAATTACTTTCTTTAAGATTGGATAGAGTTACTTGATATTTGTGTTGGTGGGAGGTAGCAGGTTATATATACCTTGTCGAATTAGTCGAGTGATGTGTAAGCTAGCCCCGGACACTACAGTTATAGGGGAAAAAAGCTACTTGGGGACCGTGTTTATTGGGGTTGTGGAGAAAGTTTTAGCAATTTTTCCTTTGGCTTTTCTGCTACTTGGAGCTAATGGTTTTGTTTCTATAAAAGTGTAGCTCTTCTTCTCATGTAACTACACTAGAAGCTAAAGAAGCAGAGAAACAAGTCACGGCTGTGCGAGAAAAATGGAGAGTGTGAGGGTGCTATAGTAAGTTGTGTAAATAAAAGAGGCAATCTTTTTTAATTTTTTACAAACGTGGTGTTCAGTCAGCTTGCGAGGTACCATATAACTTTGTCCACCAAGTCTTGGACAAATGGAGGAAATCACCTAGTGTTTTTGTCTTCGCTGGTATTTGAACCGAAAACCTCATAGTTCTCAAACCACTTCATTGACCACTAGTCCATACCCTTCGGTGCTAAAGGAGGGCTATTTCTTGTGGAGTATTTTACTCAACACTGCGAAGTGGTTTAAAATATTACTTGATACTTTTCAAGGTTGTTGTTGTATCATGCTCATTTCTTTTTTGTTCACAGGGGATGACAAAATTTGCTGATCAGCGTCTAAGTATTGTGGCACAGGTAATATTTGAAACAACGATCGATGATTAGATTATTTGAAGAATTGTGGAAACTGCTGAATTGTTTTACCTATTCACGAGAAGGAGAAGTGTTGCATTCTGTTTTCATCCATTAACACATCTTTTTGAAGCGACAGTCTCCAGGATTTCTGCTGTCTGATCTAAAAGTTTCTATGAGATGAATGTATAGATTTGGACTTAATCTGACATTTCATTGCTTTCGCATCTTAAAACTAATTTTTCAAGTCCTAATATGGCCGGAAATGGCGAAAAAATTGGAACCTGCTTTCTGCACCTTATTGAAATTGAGTATGTTATACTCCCTCAAATCTCAATCCCAATCTACGTGAAGGTGTTACTATAGGGGAGTCAAATAGTTTTTTTCTTTGGTAATAATTTTCTCAAACATGTTTTGAATATTTTGGATCATTAGCTTTTTCGACTTGTAGTACTTCTCGTGTAGTTTTCAAAATATGTAAATTCATTTCTGAATTGGCATTCGCTTACTTGCTCTCTTTCTAGGTTGTATCTGGTCCTGAATCTAGTACAGAGAAGGATGAGGAAAAATCCGATACATACAGTCATGACATGACTGCAGCTATGGGAGCTGGTAAGACTATCTTCCTGCGCGTTTTTTTTAGTTCTATAAACTTTATGTTCTTTTAGTTTGAGGAGTTTCTGGTGCATACTTTTCCGAGCTGAACACGGAAGCTAATAAACTTATTAGTTTCCTTGACTTATCAAACAAAACTTATTAGTTATTACATAACTACATTACATGCTAACTGCTAGCTAATAGGTTATGTTATGCGTTATCGTTTTTGACTATTTACTCTTCTTTGTTTCTCCTTCTTGCCTTCGCCTTTGTTGAAGCACATCCTTTCCTTGTGAAAAGTGCAAAGTGCAAATCCAAGTTTCTCTATGTAGACATGATTCAGTTGTACTAGCATAACTTTTGGATTATCTAACTTAATGACATGCACTTTTAGTCAGTTACTAATCAAAAAATGTTTGCACAGTCCTATTGACTAACTAATATGTGTGGCACTGATATCGTCGCTGACTTTCTTAATGCAGTCTTGACTTATAGGCATGAGTTAGGAATGAACTACAACTTCATCCGTCCGGATTTGATTGTTGGGTCATGTCTACAGGTAATGCGTAATTCGTTTTCTTTGAACATATTATCCTTTTCACTTCTTTTTCTGACTCCAACAAAATGACAGACTCCCGAGGATGTGGATAAGCTTCGGAGCATTGGAGTAAAAACTATATTTTGCTTGCAACAAAATCCAGATCTCGAGTATCCATGAAATATGTCATGATTATTGTCAAATTCATTTCACCCTCAATCTACGATTTTATAAGTCCTTAATTAGTATTTTCTAGATACTTTGGGGTTGATATCAATGCTATTCGTGAATATGCCAACAAATGTGGTGATATTGAACACTTGCGTGCCGAAATAAGGTTAGTTTAAGAGAAAAAAGTCAGCAGCGACTGTATCTCTATCTCAGTGATTGCCGCTTGCAAGTGAATTGCTGTGCATACAAGTTCCAAAAATTGCTTTTGTGGTTCTATAAAATTATATGTAATTTCTACAGTGTGTGATGCATGAGGCATTTCGAAAAGTTAATTCGATGAAGCTAATTCACTAAATAAGTTGATGCTTGATGAACCAGGGATTTTGATGCATTTGATTTGAGGTTGCGGCTTCCAGCTGTAATAAGCATACTGAACAATGCCATCAATAGAAATGGAGGTGTGACTTACATACACTGCACAGCTGGACTTGGCAGAGCTCCCGCAGTTGCGGTATGTGCTAATGAGTTTCTTTATGTTGTCTGACGGCTGCAATTGCAGTAAAGTAATTGATAGGAGAAGGTTGCTATAACTCAAGCGTAGTCCTTAGTTTTTTCTATTACTATTATTTAACACTTCTATTAACGAACCTGTGCTTTCTACAAAATGATTTCAATTAATCATGTGCAACTTTTTCCTCCTAGGGTATCATATACTCGTGCCTCTTATTTTCAGTTACTTGAGTTTGTTCTTTGCTAATCCATAACAATAATGTTGATGCACTAATATTCATTAATTACTTGTACTTAATGCAAGACCCTAAATACATATAGTGGCCAACATCCTCTTCAATATGTAATTTACACTCAATGTCCCTTGGTAATGGACTAATATTAGATTACAGGAGCTGTGGTAGTGCAGTGCAGAAGTTTACCGAAATTTCATCATTGTCTGTGGAGCCCTTCTGTGGGCATTTGTCCATGTTCTGGCTTCTTCTAGACCTCAAAGATGTAGGGTGATGATTAGTCGTCTCGGACAATGGACTCTCTGGTGCTTGCAGGCTGCATACGTAGTAGCCTGCATGGGGAAGTGAAAAAACAAGTAGGAAAAGAGGCCATTCAATTGCTGGTCATACTCCAAATAGGAATATCAACCTATTGTATATGTTGAACCGTATGATCACCTCATTCAAATGCTTAAGATGTTAGAGCGTACACATTTATTTACTTTCGTATGTCTTCAAACACTCCTCAAAACTTCTTTTCAATTAAGGATGCTAGTTGTTGAACTGAATGATCCACCTCATTGAAAAGTTTAAGTGGTTATAGAGGTACACTTTTGTTTACTTTATGATTTCTTCAACATGTTTATTGTTTGCTTGGATCAGGAGAATATTAGTTTTTGTGTAACTATTCGTAAGTGGTGACCTTGCCTCTCATCTACAAGTCGAGTTTGCGAGCATTGACATAGCCTGAAGCATTTGCGGCAAAAGTTCTTTCATAATCATTTCGGCAATTTTCCTTGTACGTCCTCAACGAACTAGGACCTGCAGAATGATACCTAAGATGTTCTTGTGACTTCACCTTGCTTACGACTCGTAGCAGTTCTTAGCAGGCATGAGACATTTTTGGTACTGAGGTTTTGCTTGCAAACAAAACCATGTGTTGGTCATGTAGTACTTTAGGAGAAACCGATCTTTGATAATAAATTGCAAACTGTCATATTCCTACAGATATGCACCTTTATGTTGTTTTATTTATCAAATTTATCTTGTAACTTCTTGTTTGAAATAGTATCGTGTACTGAGAAATGCAATCACGATTCGTTGGAAATATTTTATATATTTATTTAAGTTACGTTGTGATTGAACTTACATTCTTTTTGGAACTTTGAATTGCAGTTGACATATATGTTCTGGGTTCAAGGCAATAAGCTTAGTGAAGCTTTCGATTTACTCATGGTAATTTTTCCCTGTTATGTTGGTTATGTAGTTTCACTTTTTGAAAATATTATTATTGCCGGATGACTTGCTATGCCACAAGTGTTCTTTGAGAATATTTACCTTGAATAATCGTCCTTTTTTGGGTCCAGTAGGCAGTAGCCAAACTTATTCTATGTTTATGTTTTATTTTTCAACTCGAACTGGATTTTGCGTATCTTGACCATATCTTCTTGCAGAGCAAACGCTCCTGCTTTCCGAAACTTGATGCCATCAAAAGTGCCACAGCAGACATTGTGAGTTCTGTTGTTGTTTTAACAATTTATCATTCCCATATTTACCTTATGGCTTTTGGTGTTGCTGTGGGATGCATGGTAATATATATTGCACTTCATCATTTGATAAAGTGAATTTGAAATTTGACGGAGTATCTTCCTGTTTAAAGCTTACAGGCCTTAAAAAGATGCCCGTCACGTTGACATGGCATGGTGATAATTGTACTACAGTGGAAATATCTGGACTTGATATTGGCTGGGGCCAGGTAATATTCAAGTCTCACAATGGTACTCCATTAGTTGTTTTCTTCAGAATGTTTTACGGTTTTTTCAGCTGACCATAATATACTGAAGTTCATCATTTTCAAATTTCGACTGTCAATTTCCCGTAACATGTTATATAAACTTCAGTTGAGCACTAGGATATACTGCGATAGTTTTATAATGAAGTCATAATTATATTACAACAATAATATTCAAAGATCAATGCACTGTTTACAGGTAGAATTATTCTATGACAATCCCACTTCCTGTCTTCGATCTCGCAAGAGTTTTGGAAAGTACATTCTGGAATAAGAACAACGGTTTCCATTATTGTAGCGTTTCATTGCCTTTTACATGTTCTTAAAGATGGTTCATGAAATATTCTTCTCACTTTGATGCAATTCTGCTTTATTTCATGCTTAATATTAGAGCTTATTTAAGAACGCTATAATGTTTTTCAGAGAACACCCTTAAAGTTTGACGAGGAACGAGGTTTGTGGACTCTCCAGAAGGATTTGCATGTAAGTATGTTGTTTTAGGCTTGCAATTGTTTCGTCCTTTTTCTTTCAATGATGGAAATTGTCTAGAAACTAGTAAAGTTGTTTCCTTGTGATAAGGAGTTTGGAAACAATCTCTTGCAGAAATGCAGGATACGACTAATTCCGTAAAGGATGTCATCCTAATGTCGTCTTTATTTACAGGAAGGAAAATATGAATACAAGTACATTGTTGACGGGGAATGGATATGCAACGAGTTCGAGCCAATCACTTCTCCCAACAAAGATGGATATGTCAACAACTATGTAGAGGTAAGGAACTGATTTTTCGTGGTTTGGAGAGAAGGGTGCTATGTCTTCCTCTGTTTCGTCCTAGTTATGCCTTCTTCCGAGGAACAATACATTAACGCGAATCACTGACCATATACATATGCTGCAACGATGAGGGCGTTTAGCCTTTATGCCTAATTTTTACCCTGACCATTCAATCTAGAGTAACGATTCTTTGGCTTCACGGTTATCATCTTTTACTTCTAACGTTCAACTTGGACGTGCCAACAGGTTCTTGACGAAAATCCAGACAACATCACTAGTGCAGCAGTACGAAAGAGGCTCACCGGTGATGATCCTGATCTTACCTCAGACGAAAGGCTCATAATCGAACAATTTCTCGAAGCTTATGCAGACGTAGAATGAAGGAATACTTATTACTTACTATACACTTAATAATTGCAAGCAAAGCCAATAATCTGCTATATAACTCATGCAGTTGTAATTAGTATGCAGTTTTACATGAATGAACACTAGTTATATGTTGTAGTGAAGTAATAACATGCTTAATCTTCTTTTTTTGTCTTTTGGGTTTCTACTTGCTTTTACGCTTGATTAAATTCGGATTCGCGTCCGAAAAAGTCACACACATTCCTTAACTAAGGTAACTCTATTCCCAGAGCTCGAATCTAAGACTGATCTGGTTAAGGATAGACGAGTACTAGTACCCTCTACCACAATTTTTGGTCTTCAAAGCCCACAATTCTTCTAAATCTTGGAAAAAAGTAAAATATTTGGCCTCTGTTCGTTTTTACTTGTCCACTTTGGACTTGTACGTTTTAAGAAATAATTATTAATATGAATATTTTATTATAATACTCATATTAATTGATATATAGTTTTAGATCTTGGAAAATGATTTGTGAATAAACAATTAATGTTGGATGTACTATAGAAAAAAATAATCTTTTTGATATGTTAAAAATAATAAGTAAAAATAAAAATACTTTTTGAAACGGAGTAAAAAGAAAATAATGTGTAAGCACTAGTGTCACAATTAAGACTAATCTAAATCTTTTAGATTCCTAATCACATGCTTAAGCATTAATTAGGCGTGTCGGTGATTTTTGTTGGTCTTATTATTATAAAAATAATATTCAAAATTAATAGTGTTAAAATTGTAAAATAATGATAACGAACAATAAACAGTAAATTCTCAATTCAGAGTTAAAATCTTTTATTGAAAAAGTAGTACTATATAGATAAATTTTAAAAGAAATTTATTTCTTAAAATATTATATGAAAAATATCCCCCTAAAAAACTTTGTACTACATTAAATTGAACCAAGATAGATCTAGAGTCTCGTCGAATAGATCTTATATATATATATATATTAGGAATTTTTCAAATATTTATATATATTTAAACGTGAATAAGATTGTATATTAACTTGAGATCAATATAAAAGCTTCTATAGTTTACTTTCGAATCATGCCTAAAAACAAAAAGAAGTGATCCTAATAAGCATTGTAGTTCATTGAATTTGGGAGAAACAACTTTGTTATGAACAGTTGTTGCGTTCTTTATTCTGTCGATTCACTTTGAAAGATTTTTCTGTTGAGATTCACTTTGAAAGTATTACCTGAATTTTTCTGACCGAATACGATAAAACGATAAAAACATAAAACTACAACACGATGTCGGTTTTTTCATTATTCTAATTTTGATTTTCATATTATGAATTTTGAGTCGTGCTTAGGATCAATTGACACTAGATAGAAAACGTTTTCGATCAAAGCTTTTGAACCTATTATGAAGTCACGTTAGAATTTGATTTTCAATTCGATTGATATTCGACATCGGCTATACTTGATCATTAGATTATAAGTTCATAACTCCAATCCATTCCAATTTAACATCCTAAAAAAATATTATTATACACTCCAAATCCATCCGATAAAAAAAGTAAAATTCAAATTTTAAATCCGTCGAAATTTGGACCACAAACTCAATTTCCAGATTATGATTTTCTGTTATAGTATTGTTGATGGTGAAATATTTTCTGTTTTTGTTTCAATAATTAATGGCATAACCGCATAAGTACGTTATTTTCTATTAATAAAAAATAATGGTGAACAAAAAGATAAAAAAAAAACAATTTTTTAACAAACTTTTTGCACGGTTTCACCAAAAGTATCAACTTTCTACTATGTATAACATATATAGATTTTTCAAATTATTAGAAACAAAATTATTTATTTGTAATTATTAATTTTTCTACCACTTTACTAGTGTATTATAATTATTATGTAAAGCGTGTCCATATTTGATAGTAATATAATTCTAAAATAATTCAAATATTACATACTTTTTATCTTGCGTAAAGGAAAAAAAATACATTTTGAAGATTAAGAACTAAAAACAGAATTTAATATTTCAGTCTATTTTATTTATAATATTTGTCTTATGCACGTCGTTAGAAAAATATTACTACTACAAATATAATTTAACTAAAATATTTATTTGTGGATCTCAAGAGAAAACCACTTTTCTCATGTTTTAATTTTAACATCAATTAGTTGTTTTTTAAGATTATGCATTTTAACATCAATTACTTATTTTTTTAAGATCATGCATGATAAAATATTCATATCGATCATTTAACTTTTTAATAATAAAATAATTCTTCCAATATTTTCCTGCCGGCAAAGCACGTAGAGCCCACAGATCATCTCATACGTTGAATATTCAATCACAAAATTTTAAAATAAATTAGAAATATACAAGTAAATAAAGAAATATGTACTATAGTATTTTTGGTCTCTATGTTATTAAAAAATTCAGATGTGGTTCTATTAATATATAATTCATTGCATTTACTGATTTGCATTTTTTTTATAAATTAGGTCAATCACACTGTTATTTAGTCGATATCTTGATAGTCTAAATAAATAAAAAATGTCTTAATCAAAACACTCTCCAAATTAATAAGGTTCAAATAAAAATATAAAATAGAAAAATATAATGGTAAGGACTTACGTAAGTTGGAGAAAAAAATTATTTTAATTCTATCATCAGTTAAACGGTATAAATCTTTGGTTCACCTATTATTATCTTCAATTAATTATAGTGTATACTTTAAATCTTTTATGTGAGAAATAAGTAAAACTTTAACTTTTTTAGAAGTATATTAGCCTCTAGTATTGAGTAATAATATAATTTTAATATAACATACTAATATGTAAATGATGAAAGTAAGAATCATTGCTCCATTAGTTTTAATTTGTTTGTCCTATTATTCTTAGTTCATTTAAAAAATGTTCATTCTTTTTTGTAACTCTTTAATTACAATTTTCAACGTGACATATTTAAAAATCCCTAAATTAAAAAGCATTTTGATACATTCTACATAATTTTAGTTTAGAACATACAATTCAAAAGTCTTTTTTATTTATTTATTTCTTAAACTTCATACCAAGTCAAAAACCAACAAACAAAAAAGAGGGAGTAAAATTTTGTAACAAATATTTATAAAAATTACAAAATAAAAAATACACCTGAAATATCTGATTTTTAAAAGTTTCCTACTTAAACTATTAGGTGTTCTGGATATTTCAATTTTTTTTTAAAAAACAACAACTTATAATTGAGGTATATTTTGGTATAATTCAAGTAAAAGAACTCATGCATCTTACCGTATAGGTATAAAACTCGAAAAAATGATACTTCAAAAGGATTAAAAGCATATTTAAAGTAAATAAAGGTCAAAACATGTATAATCAATAACTTGAAGGAGTGAAATTAAAATTTTCAATAATTAAGGGATTAGAAATAGTGTTAATAATAATTAACAATCAACAGTGAGATTACAGAGAAAAAACGAGTGTAGAAGCTGTGTAAAGCAAAACAATATAAACAGATTTCTACTACTGCTATTCCGCCATTTGCCATTTTCTTCCGATTCAGAAATCACACTCTTTTCAATGCCAAAAACGGAATTCAAATCACAAATTCACACAAATTCCGATTAGATTACAATGACAATGAGCCGTAGCTCCGGCGACGACAACAAGGATAAGAATGATAACAATGCCATAAGCTCCGGCGGTGGATTTCACTCGATCCGTGACCGTTTTCGTTTCAAGAGAAATTCACAGAGACCTACGGAGACGGTAACGTTGCCGTCTTCTTCTTCTTCGCCGGATCGGCAGTGGAAAACTCCGGCACGATCTCATCATCACCATCACCATAACCGATCTTTTAGTAGGAAGCTGATTTTCTTCTGTTTCAGAGGGAAATGGTTATATTTGTGTATATTTTTGGTTATTTTTGTTTTTGCGTTAGCGTCTATGGTGTTACAGAGTTCAATCATGTCGGTGTTTAGGCAAAATGAGAGAGCTCGTTGGAGGTGGTCTGTT
>JAJOOO010023378.1:0-10015 GCA_029582685.1 Solanum piurae | reverse complement strand
CTAATAGGCTAGTGTCGATTGGTGCGAAGTAATAACTAAGCCAAACATCGATTATGATGTCTAATATGAGGTAAAGGTAAGGGTTAGTAAATTATACACACGTAGCCGGACCAATGTGCGGGGTGAAATTCTCTAGATGCCGGACCAAGGATTTAGAGATACCTAACTTATCACTTTGCATGTAATACACTAGAAAAGGATTACTATTATTAGGATTACTGCGTTATGAGCTTATGGCGAACACATTCCTAGTTACTTTTAATAATCTGAATATAAATAAATACTTAGTTCAAAGCTATCTTTTTATTGTTTTTATTTTATTTCAATTTAAATCCCCCCATTTTTTATATAACGACTATCGAGTTAAATATTTGCTATTGATAATATTCTTCCATATTCTCTGTGGGATCGATCCCGACTCATAGTTGGGTAAATATATTGCATACGATCGTTTATAAGTCTTTTGAAGAAGTATATTTGAACGTTATCAATTGTGCTTAATTGTTGAATAGCTCTAGTCGGGTGAAGACTGAGTAACCCAAACTGTGCCTAATAACGTGCTTTGCCCAATGATGGAGCGCTTGATGTCATTCTTAAGGGCCAAAGTCATCAAATGGCCAATTTTGCCCAAACCAGGGGAAGTCTGAGTACCCTAGTGGCATGGGTCTTATGGGTCTGAGTCTATTTGAGTATGTGTTGGGTTTTATTTTGTTTTCGGGGGCTGCGAGATTTATTTTGGAAGTCGGGGTAGAAAGTAGGCACGTTGGGCAGTTTGGCGAGTTGGGTCTAGCTCGCCAAACCACTCGGCGGTTTGCCAAAGTCCCCCCCATATCGCCTTTAATTTCATGCTTATATTGAGTTGGGTCCTATAATTTTTGGCGAGAAGCTTGAGTTCACCAAATGCACTTGGTGACTCGCCGAATATTTTCTTTGATAGCCCTCTCTGCCCCCCTAACCTCTAAAATACACTGTAACTTTCGGCGGGCTTGACTGTGCTCTCTGAAAGGCCATTTTTCAGGAAATTTTTTAGCCAATCCTTTCGGCGAGCCCAATTTAGCTCGCAAAGTGATTTGGCGATTCGCTGATTGGTTCGGCGGGTATTTTTGCAGCATGATTTATGCGATTTTTCTTGAAATGTATCTAACTTTCTATGATTTTTTTGAAGATATGGCTAGAACCAACCTAGATATGCCGCCCCGCAAAAGAGCACGAGGCATAATCATCAACAAGTGGGCAACTACCCCTTCTAAAAAGGGAAGGAAGGAACCTCCAATGGGAGGAAAAGGCAAGAAGCCCATATCAGAGGTTCTGAAGCACAACTTCGGTAGCGAAGGAGAGTTCTTTGACTCCCAAGCTGCATTTTCTGAGCCGGATGATGACCAGCCTCTACAGTTCCGGAGGGTAGAAATTTGTGCTAGGTCCTGCCCAAACTCGTCGAGAGTTCCAGAGGCCACCTCTCCTACAGCTGATACAGTGCCATCTCCGGCACCGATTGTGGTCCCAGTGCCACCAGTACAGGGTCCTCCTCCCCGGCTACTCAACAAATTAAAGGCGTATGGGTTGAAGACGATTCTTGAGAAGACGCTTCTATCCACGAAGGGCTTAGTGGGTGGATATTTCACTGTGAGTGACACTTTCTAGTTTCACCTGTTCAAGCAGTTCACCAGGCCTCGAGGCCCTTATATTCCTGCATGGGTCTGGGTGTTCTACACAACATACAGTGAATTGGTACCCAATGGCAAGAAGAAGGCACGCACTTTCAGGTCGATAGAGTCCGTCTTGGTACGGGGGACAATAGTGAGATGCAGTCACGATTATATCAATGATGTATTTGAGAGTTAGTCTTTTTCTACCCAAATTTGGCTACCACTACGACTCCCTTGGATGATCTCAAGGGCTGGCTTGCCCTCTCATCTCTGAAAATACCCCAACGTGGATTGAGGTAGGAGCTTCGATTGAGAAGAATGAGCTGAATGTAGCTGCGTAATACTGGTTTGGATACATCAACAACTCTGTTATGCCATCCCAAACGAGTCCATTTTCCTCCATCCTAAGGCGGCCTGCCTTGGGTCGATCATATTTCGGAGAAGCATCGACTTTGGACTCAATATAGAGCAGGAGATGGCCATAAAGGCCAAGCAGAGCCAGACGTCCCTTCCATTCTTGGTCTTTATTACATAGTTGTGTCAGCGTGCTAGAGCTCCTCGTGATGAGATTAAGGATATTGAGGTAACTCCCACATCCTCTAAATACATCCGGTGTATAGAGGTCGAGTACACTAGAGAGGAGGCATACATGAGAAGAGCAGCTCCGGTGGACGCATCCCCAGAGGTTGATGTTGAGACGATACATGTAGAGGCACATTTACCTACTCCGACCTCTGGGCCATCAGGTACACATGCTTCCACTTCCTCCCAAGCTCCTAGTGCTTCTACTACTTTCCAGCCATGATCCTCAAGATGGGGCACTTAGCACATTCTGTGGATGTGAGGGCTACTCGATTAGAGGCTACAGTATCGTGGATGATTGAGAGTGCTATCCTAGCTGCACTGACACCCCTCCAAGCATCTATTGATACTCTCACAGCTAGAGTTGAGACTTGTGAGAGTAGACAGGGGGTGACTTCAGAGGTGACAGCTTTAAAAGTCGAGGTCGCTGATTTGAGAAAAATTATAGACTACTTGAAGTCCACAAACTTCACTTTACTTCTGGAGGCAGCTGATGATGTGGATGCCCCTAATACTTCTTAGATTCCTCCGGCCACCACCGGAGACGTGCCGATGGATGAGGTGGCAATTGAGGCAGAGACAGACTAGGAGCAGATACAGGTGCTAGAGGAGACCATCTATGGAGACCTGCCTAACCTTGAAAAGACGATTGTACAGTCGGTTATTCAGATATTGTTGATAGAGACGTCCATGGCGGGCCCTAGTGGAGTCAGTGCTACTGATATGACACTGGGCACTGATACCCCGACAGACACTTTACCTCTCTCTCTGTCAGTTTTATTGATTTCTTAATATTTTATTGCATTTAAGGACAATTGCTTTTTGTTTGTGGTGGGGTGAGGTATTTCCATACCTACCTCTTGTGATTATCATTTTTGTATATATATTGAGTTTTTATGCTGTAAAATTATATTTTGGCCCTGTGTTGTGGATGTCTGAGCTTATGACTCCTTATTTTAAATGCAAATGGTTTTTGACCCTTCTGAAATATTTTGCCACCTCTTGTTGTGTTTGATTGTGGGTGTTCTTGTGCAAATTTGAGTGTCAGTTATGATCAATACCGATGACTTGACTAGTGCTCTTAATCGAACAAAAATGAATGTGCGACTACAATAAGGCCAAATGAAGTTGCATAGATAATATGTGAAATTTTTGCATCTCGTTGTGACTAGCCGGTTATCGAATGGAGTCTCTTGTGAGTAACATTTCACAATAGCAAAAGTGTGGTCTAGTTTCATATTGGTGCCAATACGTTGTGTGATGAGCTTACCGTGAACCTTGTGTGATGGCACCTAGAATTTTCCCTGTTGGTATGGTTGACTAAGTGATGCAAACTTTTGAAATGATCTTAGGCAACAATTTTGAAGAGTGGAACAATTTGACAAGATACCTCCTTTGTGGCCAACTTTGTGAGATGTGTGAACTTTGCTTGAACACCCTTTAAGCCTTAGTTTTTTCTTGGAATAAACTTGATGCAATTGTAATCCCTCTTTATCCATTCACCCATAATCCTCATGAAGTGTGGTTTGTTTTAATAGCCAAGTTAGGCCAAAAGCCTAAGTTAGGGGTTTGGTGAAAAGAGAAGGTAAATCAAGTAGTGCAAAAAAGTCCCCCTTTGTCCATGGTTTTGAAAAAGATGGTACCCCTTCATACAAAAAAAAAAAAACAAAAAGAATGAAAAACAAAAAGAACGAAAAAGTTGTGAAAGTTGCAAAAGAAATGGGGTGTCCGGTATTCCATAAGAAATGAATAATGGGGTGAATTTTGAGCATGGGTGAAAATGTTTAAGAAAAGGAAGGAAAGTGATATTCATACCACATTTCATGAGGATAGCAGCCACTGAGCCTAAATGACCATACCTTTACACTTAGCCCCGTTACAAGCCTTGAAAAGACCTTTTTGATCTTGAGTGAGCTGAAGCCAGTGTTGATTGGAAAATAAGGGCAAACATATAGGTGAAGTCATGCATATGTTCATCTTTGTGAGTGTGAGAGTTGTATGTCATGCCAGAATTAGTTGTTGAACAATTGTGTGTGAATATGGAATCATTCTTGTGTGAGAGCATTTGAGTACCTTTGTTGAGCTTAAACTTGCATTTGAAGCAAGTATTGTGAACTTGAGAATCTTTGATGATGGTGAGTCACAACTTGAATCTTTGAGTGCACAATTGATTCTTGCATGAGTAAGTTGAGTCTTGTTGTGTGCATTTATGATTGAGTCTTTTGTAGCACTGTTTGAGACATCTTTTCTGAACTGCCGAACGTGAGTTTTACTTGAGAACAAGCTAAAGTTTAAGTTGGGGGTGTTGATGAGTCCGAGATTTGACTCATTAATGGCTTTATTTATATAAAATAGTGTCCTCAAATGCTTATTTTGTTCCAATAACTGATGTCAAGCCCTTGATTTCCTGGTATATGGATTGGGGAACAAAACAAGGACACTAATTTGCAAAAAGGAACAAA
The DNA here is from genome assembly GCA_029582685.1 of Solanum piurae. NCBI lineage: Eukaryota > Viridiplantae > Streptophyta > Magnoliopsida > Solanales > Solanaceae > Solanum > Solanum piurae. Next base: position 5,325 of record JAJOOO010023378.1, on the reverse strand, counting down.
GCGAGCTGAAAGAATGAAGAAATGCAAGCCTGGTGATCGCTAAGTCCATTTGGCGAATCGCGGAATGGCTATTTGACCGTCTAAAATTCCAGTGTGCCAAGACCTGAAGGAAAGAACCAAGTTGGCGAGAGAAAGGAGTAGTCGGCGGATCGCCGAATGGTTCTGCGATGCAGTGTTGGATGGCCCAAAGTTACAGAACTTGAGGATGCTGAATGCAAAGGCAGAAAGGCGATGAAAGTGACCGAAGGGCAGCTCGCCGAGTGGTTCGGCGATCCCGTCTTACTTCACCAAATGGCTCTTCGCAGCATATTTTTGATGACTATAAATACATTTTTGAAAATTTAGTTTAGAATGTAATTTTCATTATATCTATTATCATAATATTCTTAGCATTGAGACAAGTTTTCTCTAGTTTTCCTAAACTTTGGAGAATTGAACTTTTTCACTTTTGAGAAATTGAAAGTGGGTCTTTGATATTCTTCGAATTGGAACATTGTAAAGACGAAATCAATCTTACCCAATTGATGAAAACTCAATTTGGTAACGATTTTTATCTTTTTATAATGTCTACACTACTAAATTTTTTGCAAAAGGAGACCTAAAAAAAGAGACCTCAAAAATAGGTCGCTAAAAAGAGACCTCATGAGGTCGCTATTTGCATCAATAACTTTTTTTAATTTTTTTTTAACAGGAGAGACCTCGTGAGGTCAATTTTATAAAAAAATCTTCCTAATTAATAATATAAGTGACTTATTTTAATTTTTTAATTTTATAGTATGTCTTTGTATAAAATATGCGACCTCAAGAGGTCGCTATTTGTTAAAATAAAAAATATTAATTTAGGTTTAGATACCTTGTGAGATATCATTTTGTTAGTCAAATTTTTAAAATAATATTTTAAAATAAGAGACTTCATGAGGTCTCTTATTTTTATTAAATTAAAATAAGAGGCATTTTTAATTTAGTTCATCTCCTTTCCCGCTCTTCACCTAAAAGCTAAAAAAAGCCCTAACTTGTCTCTTCCCCATAGCTTTACAGATGTGTAGCCTCCGGTTGTCTTCAAGCCTCTCATCAGTGTGAAGTTTTAGTTTTCACCTTCGAAACTCACTCGGTTTGAAGCCAAAGCTTTTGTCGTCGATTCATATTTCTCAGTGTCGATTTCTTTCTTTGCAAATAAAGGTGAATCTTTCAATATTTAAACCAAGTTGTAACTATATTGTTTATTTATTGCAAGAATCCATCAATGCAAACTTTCTCTTTCAATTTACTGCAAGCATTAAGTAGAATTTGTGATTATCTTTTCACTTCATGAACATATAATTAAATTTGGGTTTTACTCTTGTTCTATCTTAATGTCCTGTTTTGACTTCTCATGATGATTAACATGAATGCTAGCAAGTTTTGTATCATATAATTTAGAAGAAAATACATGGGTAGTAATATCTAAGAATAAAGAAATAAAATCGGTTATAAGATTTTCTATTATATGTTGAGATTATTATACCTTATATCTCACTCTAAATAACTACTAATAATCATGTGTTGAATTCTGATTTAAATTTAGAACTAATATCATTTTGGTTCATGTCTCTGTATAAATTTTAGTTGTTTTTTAACTGAGGAGAGAAAAGTTATATATACATATATATATATATACACACACACTATAGCGTATAGATATAAATCATTGTGCAATAATGAGGAGAGACAAGTTAAGGAACCATTGTACCGAGAAAGGTCCTTGGCCCTTAATAGTGCCTATTGGCTGCATCATCATCATCATCATCATGCTAACTGAAGTTGCTGCCTCAAATGCAAGAATCCCCTTAATACTACTAACTGGGAAGATGACTTAATTTCGTGTTTGAAAAAATTAAATTTTGTGTGTAGATGGATCGTAGTGTGATGTATCATAGGAATAATTTTGGTCGAGCGGGGCTAAGGCCTAAAGATACATGGGTAGTAATATCTAAGAATAAAGAAATAAAATATGTTATGAAGATTTGTATTGTACTTTGAGATTATTATACCTTATATCTCAATCTAAAATAATCATGTTGTGAATTCTGATGCAAACTTAGAACTAATATCATTTTGGTTTATGTCGTTGTATGTATTTTAGTTGTTTTTAAACTGAAAAATGTATGAATTAGATGTTTTTGCTGATAATTGACAATTAAGATGACTTGTTCTTTGTCTATGAGAAATTAAGATGACATATGAATCTACCTATTATTTTATTGGTTGTAGTAATGAGAAGAGGAAAGTTATATATATACTATAGTCTATAGATATAAACCATTGTGCAGTAATGAAGAGAGGAAATTTAAGAAACCATTGTGCCCAGAAAGGTCCTTGACCTTCTGTAATAGTGCCACCTTACTACTATTTTTTTAATGATGTATTCTATTTAGATTTATTTAGGGAAGTGGACATTATTTGGGACAAACGGTTGAGAGAAGTATGCTTTTGTAGTCACCAAAGATACATTTATTCATTTGCACAAGGCCTCGTTAAGCAGTCCCTACGAGGATTGTTACAATTTGATTTTCAGTAAATTTTACATAATTTAGTGTTTAGCAAATTCAAATTTTTGTGATCTTTATATGGATGGATTGTAGTTGGATGTATAATATGACTAATTTTGGTCGAATGGGGCTAAGACCTGAATTTGTAGAAGGTGTCACTGGTTTTGTGGAGTATGCAAAGACACTAGAACCTTTTCAACGTAATGGTGTGATTAAGTGTCCTTGTAATAAATGTCAATGTTTGAATTATGAAAAATCAGATATTGTTAAGGGCGAAGGATCCAAGATTTAAGCAAATGGGTGAGATCGGTAAGAAGGCTAGAACATTTACTAAGTGTGGTTCTCTACACACAAGTGGGGCTCAAAGTCAAGGAAGTGTAAGGAGGAAATTGGTATGTATCATTTTTCTGTAAGTTTTTATATATTTTAGGTATTAATTTTTAATTACTCTTGATTATAACTTAATTAGTTCTATATGTAGGAAAAGGAACTAGGAAGACCGGTAACTCAGGCTGAGGCATTCAAGGCAACACACATAAGAAAGAAGAAAAATCTCGAAGATCCAGATGTGTGGGTTGAGCCGTGATCTGAATTGACCTATGTAAGCCTCTAATTTAAACAAATAGTTACTTATTTTCTAAATTTATATTCTAATAATAATATCATTCAATTTAGAATCGATATCTTCAAGTTTTGGAGGATTTACAACAAACTTAACTAGAAGAAATTGAGGTATGCCACTTACCCAAGAACAAACTGAGAGTGTATGGCTAGATTTGATTGGTGGGCCGAGCAGATATGGGTATGCCTATGGCATGCCGCAACAGACCTTTCGTAAATATCATTCTGAGTTTGAAGGCCTAAGTAGTTCCTATGATGACAAATCGATGAAGAAAGTTTTGGCTATGGAGGAAAAAATAGCTGAGCTATCTATCCAAGTCGAAGACTCGCGGGCGAGGGAAAGAAGGAGGGACATAGAGTATGCGGGTCTTAAGGCTCAATTAGATGCATTACTTGGTTCAGGAGGGATTCCCCCTTGTTCCAATAATGTCACTTTCCCTCCTCGACCCTCTCAGTCTCAACCTACTCGATATCCAGTGTATGGTCAACAAAGAAATATGACAGATGAGTCTAGTAGTGTTGAAGAAGATGAGGATCATGTGGCAAACAGACTACCGAATTAGTGAAGTTTAGAGTTGTAATAGATAATCTAAGTTCTTTACTTTATGACTTTTTGATAGGACTTATTTGTTTTGTGAATGCATGATAACATTGAAATCCTATTATATAACTTATGGATTTTATGATTTTTCGTTCAATTTTGAATTACGTTGAAGGTGAGTTGCATATTGAGTTGATAAGAGAATATTTAGTAAATGTGTTGTATTAGTTGATTGTTGGAAGCTCTTTGAGCTTGATTTAGCTAATTAGAAAGGTATTGAATTAATATGATAGGTGATGAGCAGCTGCAAAAACAGTTACAAGCTGTCAGTTTTTTTCCAAAAAAAGAGACCTCATGAGGTCTCTTCTTTGCATTTTATTTTCCAGAAATTTCATAAAAGAGACCTCAAGAGGTCTCTTTTCTGCAGTTTGATTTTTAGAAATGCAGTAAAGAGACTTCACGAGGTCTCGTTTTGGCAATTTCATTTTTTACGCTATGAGATAAAATGGCTTCGTGAGGTCTCTTTTTTTAAATATAAAATAAAAATAAATAATATAATAGTGACCTCATGAGGCCACCTTTATTAAAAATAAAACAAATGTAAATTATGCAATTGCGACCTAATGAGGTCTCTTTATTAAAAAAATCGGAAAATTTATTGGTGACCTCGTGAGGTCTCTGTTTGGTGACCTCATGAGGTCTCTGCAAAAAAGTCACCTACATTATAGCAACCTACCGTTGAGGCCTCTTTTTTTCAGAAAAGAGACCTCATGAGGTCTCTTTTTTAAGTCTCTTTTTACAGTTTTTTTAGTAGTGCTAGCTAAAATCCCAATTATTGGAGTGTGATTATGTGATTATGGGCTTTATTTAGTTTATGGGTATTGCTAGTTAAATGCTATTTAGAAGTGAGTTGAATCACTAATTGTGGTTTAATTTAAGAGTTGTAGTTGCAAATGCAGCTCTACCCTCGTGTTTTTGGCTTGCTCGAGAGAGAGAGATTTTAAAACTAAGCTTATTGATTGATGGTCAGTGGGTATTTGGTTGACCTGGGTTCAGCTCGAGAGAGTGAATCCTAAACCCAATCCCACACATTAAGCTCGAGAGAGAGTGAATGGAATAAGGTGTGGGATGTCCTTATTTTCATGTTCAAGAGAAATCAACTTGATTCGGGATAAATTGTTCAAGAGAAAATTTTTCTCCTTTATAACCTAGCTTACTCACTAATATCTAGCTATTTGCTAATAGTTGCAATTACCCATCTGTAACGACCCTAAAAATGAACTAGTGAAACTAGAGCCTCACATGTGAGTTTGGAGTTGAGAACTTGATGAAATGATGAGAAATGACCGTGACGTCCGGAAACTAGTCATTTGAACTAGTGAGTTGTAAGGGTCAACTTTAAATGGTCAGATCTTTTAGCTCAAATTGAATTAGGTGGACCTTTACCTATCCAATTAAAGGTCTCTGGGTCCTCTTTCCAACGCCACCGAGTTTTCCCAATTCCGACCTTGGAGCAAAAAGTTATGCCCGAAATAGTGAAGCACTGTCCAAAAGGACGGGTTTAGCCGGGTTTAGTGAACACTTTTAAGTTTAACTTTGTGGGTCCTTAATTCTTTTCCTAAGTTGAGTTCTTAT
>JAJOOO010023374.1:0-10706 GCA_029582685.1 Solanum piurae | reverse complement strand
CGGACCAAGGATTTAGAGATACCTAACTTATCACTTTGCATGTAGTACACTAGGAAAGGATTGATATTACTAGGATTACTGTGTTATGAGCTTGTGGGGAAGACGTATACCCTAGTTAATTCTCTCATCTTGATAACAATCAAAATTGACTTTTGTTTACTGATTACTTATCGAATTCTTACAATTTGTTTCAGAAACCCCCCCCCCCCCTTAATTACTTGTTTCTGGAAGTAATTTGACTAAACGAATATAATTGTTGGTTAAAGTTAAATCTAAATCATTTTCCTTGTGGGATTGACCCCAACCTACAAGTTGGGTTCTTTACTTGATAACGATCGCTTATGCTTCTGAAAAGAGATGTAATTTGAGGGTATCAAATTTTGGCGCCACTGCCGGGGAGTCTAGATTTTAGATTTATTTTAACTACATTATTGAACTTTAGTCAAATATTTCCTAATTTTACTTTTGTTTTTGTCTCTCTCAGGTTCTTACTCTAGTGTATGCCAAGTACACGGAGTCAGGGTGAACCACTTACTCCTTACGATCCAGAGTTGAACCAAACTTTGCGAAGAATGAACAATCAAGGAGTTCAAGTTAATCCTATCGTAGGCAATCTAGGTGATGACGTTGAGTTGCAACCTCCGAGGGTAGTTGGTGGGGACAACCAGGTTCCAGCTCAAAATCAATTGGGAGATGCATTGAGGATGCAGGGTCCACCAGGACCACGACTGCATGACAACTATAGGGGCAACGTCAATATTACTGGCTCAGATGGACCTCTTGTACTACCCCCTTGCCTCCGAGGCACACATTTGTAGTGACCAGTAGCTTGATGCAGATGCTTACAGCGATAGGCTTGTTCTCGGGGTCTCCATCGAAAGACCCACATGCTCACATAGCCAAGCTAAGGGTGGTTTGCAAAAGCTGTGTAGGTCGACCAGACTTGGATATGGATGTCATCGGATCGCGAGTGTTCCCTCTATCACTGACAGGCGATGCTGCTGTATGGTTCACTGAGCTCATTTATAACTAAATCTATACATGGGACCAACTGAAGGATGTGCTCTTAGGAAGATATTATCCAGTGTCCAAGAAGTTCAATCACAAAGATAGGGTCAACAATTTTGTGGCATTACCTGGAGAGTCTGTGAGTAGCTTTTGGGACTGATTCACTGCGTTTGTCAGAGGTGTTCCGAATCACCGTATTGATGATGAGTCACTGAAGGAATATTTCTATCGAGGTCAGGATGACAACAATAAAGCAGTGCTTGATACTATTGCTGGAGGATCATATGGTGAGTGCACGTACGCGCAGATTGCAGAAAAACTGGAGAAGATCTCTCGCAACAATAAAGCATGGAGCACAAGGAGGTCGGATACTGGGAGAAACACATTTGGCATTCATACTACAAACAACCAGTCTACGGATGAGATTCGTGAGGAGATGGCTCAGATGAGGACCGAGTTGGGGTTGGTATTGAAGCATGTGAGCGAAAGTGCGGAAAAGGTAAATGTTGTGAACTACTTGACTAGAACTCCACCACCAGTTGAAGAATGTTACTATGAAGAGGATGCTTATGTGGTGAATGATCAAATGGGGGTTTCCGACCAAATGATCAAGGATCCAACACGGACAATTGGCGCCAAGGTCAAGGAAACTAAGGTCAAAACTATGACAATTACAACCGAGAGGATCAATATGTCAGGGATGGGAATTTCAATCGCGACAACAACTATAACCGGAACAACTATGGCAATAGAAACAATCGGGTTGGACCTTATGTTCCCCCTCAAAATTGGGAATCTGGTACTAGGGAAGCTGGAGGCAATATGGCGCGTATTGAAGATATGATGCAGAAGATGATGAGAAGGTTTGATGCAACTGATGAGAAAGTGAAAGAGATGAGAAATGACTTGCCTGGTATTGGTCAAAAGGTTGATGCCCATGCAGTGTCAATAAAGCATCTAGAGCAGCAGATGACTCAATTGTCTACTACAGTGAACCTACGTCAACCTGGCACTCTTCCTAGCAACACCATCCAGAATCCAAAGAATGATGGTCATTGTATGAAAGTTACTACTCGAGGGGGTAAGCAAACCATTGATGCACCTATGCCATTTGTGGTAGATCTTGAGATAAGAAAAGAAGATGATGTGGTAGAAGTTAGAGAAGAGTCTGAGAATGCGACAAAGAAAGAAACGGAGATATCTCATAAAGTGGTCCCCATACCTAGACCTCCACCACCTTTTCCACAGAGGTTAGTGAGTAAGACTAAAGATGGTAAATATCACAGGTTTATTACTATGTTGAAGCAGCTTTTCATCAACGTTACATTGATATAAGCCTTGGAGAAATTGCCTGGATATGCAAAGTTTATGAAAGATATGGTGACAAAGAAAAGGTCTTTGAGTTTTGAAGATGATGATAGATTGCAGCATTGTAGCGCAATTGCTACAAGATCTCTTGTGCAAAAGAAGGAAGACCCTGGTGCTTTCATGATCCCATGTACTATAGCGTTGTTACACTTTGCTAAGGTATTGTGCGATCTTGGTGCTAGAATCAACCTCATGTCATTGTCTATTTACAAGAAGTTAGGTCTAGGGGATCCAAAACCTACTCTGATGCGACTGCTTATGGTCGATCGAACTATGAAAAGGCCCATTAGTGTACTACATGATGTGCTAGTAAAAGTGGATTCGTTCATCTTTCTAGCTGATTTTGCGATTCTTGACTGTGAGGTTGATTTTGATGTTCCTATCATCCTTGGGAGACCATTCCTTACCACAGTATCTACTATAACTTAGAATCTAAACAATAAAGAAGCAACTTTTAATATTTTTAGATCGATGAAGAAGAGTGGTGAGCTCCAAACGGTATCTGCGATAACTTACAGAATTGAGAGTGGATCAGAAGTGCAAATTGAAGAGCGACTCGGTGTTGAGGCACTAGCAGCAGTTGTGATGAATTTCGATAGTGATGGTATTGAAGAGTATGATGAGTTGGTAGCTGCACTAAACATGTGTGAATATCGGTCAAAACAAAAGATGTATGAATTGGAATGAAGAATCGTGAGTCTCCACCAGCGAGACCATCTATTATGGAGGCACCGAAAGTAGAGCTTAAGGCTTTACCACCACATATGAGGTATGTATTCTTGGGCAGAGATAACACTCTGCCGGTAATCATTGCGGCAGATCTAAATGCAAGACACAAGTAGAGTGCTTGGTGACTGTGTTAAAGAGGTTCAAGCGAGCTATTGGGTGGACTATTGCGGATATTATTGGGATCCCTCCCGGTATTTGTTCCCACAAAATCTAACTCATGCCAGATCACAAACCTAGTATTGAGCACCAAAGAAGATTAAATCCACCTATGCAAGATGTAGTAAAAAAGGAGATCATCAAGTGGTTGGATCACTACAAGAAAAAGCCTTATTTATGACCAGCATTTAGGGACAATCTAATAATGCCGTCTCTAAAAGTATATGTTTTAGGACGAGATTTATTCTAGTCCTTATTTATGTATTTTATTGAGAAGGTACTAAATCCGGTCCATAAAAAATTTAATAACTGGTCCCAAATTGTACTTGAAGGACTTAAGCGGGAGATACATCTGCCAAATTTAACACTAGATTTTTTGAAAAATTAAGACTTCCTTTTAACAAAAACCTAAGAGCCAAATTTTTTTTATACAGAAGTAAAAAAGCAAAAACTATCTATTTTCTGAAAACGTATCTCCTATCAGCTCGTCACAACTTGCCCTAATTTCTCTTGAGATCGCTTCTTTTCAGCGTAACTCTGCCCTAATCTCAACGTAGGTTTCTTCTTGGTTCCTTGTCTCTCTTTTCTTGTTGCTTATTTGTATCTTGAAAATAACTAATCTAATTAAGAAAACATTTGAAATCAAGACATTTGGCTTTGTGGATTTCCATCGCAGCTCTGCCCTAAACACGGAGTAGGTGTCTTCTTCTGCAATTGCTCTATTTCTTCCATAATTGTATTGATGACATATTTTCTTATTTTATTCAAGTTACTGCGCTTCTTCTTCCTCGTTTATATCATTAGATAGGTTATAAGTTTCATAATCCAGTCTCTTTCTTCTGTACAATCAATGGACAAATTATTGGATTGAGATTTCTAATAGTTGATTGATTCTCTGGAGTGTATTATGAGATTCATATGTTATATAGAGTGCATATTGAATTTGGAAAAACCAATTATTTCGTGAACAAAATACTAGATTTATGTCTTTGATGTTGAGATTTTGCGGACAAGTCCTGTTAAGTCTACTATTATTTCAGAACTTGAGACCATCTATGTGAGCAGACTTAGTAGAGTTTTATACAAAGGAATCAATTAAAAAATATATATTTTTCCCACTAAAACTCGCACCCGATGTACAGAATAATCTAACACACAGTCAATTGAAAATTATAATTGTTGTATTTTCGTTGTGAACCAAGTCCCTATTGCTAGCTCGACTGCATAACTCAAGTTTTAATGATAAATTTGGACGAGATCATCATAACTATCCTCCTCCTCATCAAAATTTTCACCATATTCAATTAGGATGTCTTTGATACATATAACTTTAAAAGTAAGATATATTTGCATCTCCTTAAGAAAAGTGTTCAGTGCGAAATGTGTGAAAAGAAGAGCAAAAGTTACAGAACTAGTTTCAATGTTTATGTTGAGTATCTCGACATCCACATGAAAAGAGGGGAGGTGCGTCTCTCAAAAGGATATAATGTTGCATCCATGTAGGTCCTTAAGTAGATTTATAGAGATGGAACCAGTATGCTCTATATAGCATCACTGTAGATTTATAAGCAAGGGAAATATGGATGTGTTATATTTGTTGCTTCATTGTATCATTTGTTTGATATTCTAGTGGTGCTAAATTTAAAGATGTAGGATCATGATGAATCTTGAAAATAAACAAGTACTTTATTATTATATTTGAATTTAGTCCTATATGAAATCAAGAAATTGAAACAAGATATTTTAAAATATACTGCTTGGAATTCATATTAATTGTTTGTTTTGTATCCTTTTACTTCAGAACTATCTCCCTAATTTTTTAATTGTGTATTCTAAAGTACATTAATAGAGCATACTGGTTCCATCTAGGTTCTATTGAACTAGAATTATTTTTCTTTATAGTTAAATCTGTTTTTGTTTGATTTCTATTATTCAGTATTAAATTGACTAGGTACAATAGTTGAATGAACTTAAATGATAAAGTAGAATATTAAAAGCAAGTGCATTGTCTCTTAAGCGAGAAGCGGAATGAATTGTACTTTAAATAGATTTTCTGCCTTGAAGCGAGTCCAAAGTAAAAAGCGAGCCCTTACTTCCGAAATATAGTACACCATAGCTCCCCATAGAGCAGCCACCACTTCCTTCTTAAACTACTTCTAGTTTTTCCTTCTAATCATCTCCACTGTAATTTGTTATCTTGCAAGTAGTGAGATGTTGAACAATTGTTTAAGTTCAGCTCTCAACATTGCATCATAATGAAAGTCTACAATCAAGTGTTTGCTTGTCTCATCAGTGGTGGAGATGAGAAAACACTTGTTTGTAGACTATAATTTTTAACTCTCTTCCTAGTCAAGGAAGAGTCGATAATGAAAAATGAGTGATTCAGGCCAACGTCTTTTTAAGCAACTTTTAAATCTCTGCCTAGTTATAGAAGAGGATGAAAAATGGGCAAAGGACTAAACTATTCCTTGGAATTCTTCTTCCATTGAGTGAATCATATAGTTGTGAAAATCATAGTTTGATGTAGGGTTGTGATTTTGCCATGAATAAGAAGAGAAAGGTCGTAAACTTTTAATCTATGATAGAAATCTTTATCATATCTAGAGACATTCATGTGATGGAAAAGAAAATCAGTGATCCATCACGACATAGCTCAAAAAAATCCCTAAATAAGAGTTCCTAATGACTAGGACTTGCTACACATCATCTAGTCTTCTTGAAGAAAGAAAACATTGTAGAATATTTTATGTTTTCACTTGAATTACAATGCATAAATGGGAATGTAACTCAACTTTCTCCAGTAAATTGATCATGTTCAGGTCAGTACTATCAAGCGACAAGTTGACACCTCTTATGATATATTAAGTAAATATGATACATATATTCTCATTGCAAACAATATGCATCTGGGCTTATCTACTTGCAGTGCTCTTATACATGAAAATGTCTACAATGCACTGGTTCTGTTTTCATGTTTAAATTTGTGGGTACCTCTCAGATGACTTATTTGGTTATTTGGATCAATCACATGTATGACATCGGCCCTTTCAACTGCATAACCACTGTTTTTTCTGCTGACCAAGTAAGTAACAATATACCCGACCTTTAAATTTATTTTGTTGATTTGCATATAGTAAGTTTCTACTTAAACTTTCCAGATTAAAAATTCCAACTAAGGTACAGTTAATTGGTAGCAAAAAGGACGCAATTAGACAAACTAATTAGTTATCTTGTAGTTGAACTAAAATTACAGTCCTTTGTTTTATCTTTTTTCATTGTCTAAAAACATAAAAAGGAAAAAAAAGAGGTGAGGTAGTAGTAACAGCATCCAACTAAGCTTGCAGGTCCTCACAGTTTTTTTCCATTACATAACTGAAACCATTTTTTTCTTTGCTTTATATCTTTTTCCCAGCTTCAACTTCTCACTCTCCAAAACATTGTGCTAAACACTAAAGTATTTGTAACATGATTAGTGAAGATTCATATAGCATAATCCAAATAATCTTGGGATCGAGGGTAATTGTTGAATTGCAGTAGACCGATCCAAAAAAAACTATTAGACTAATGTTTTTTCAGAGTTGCGGCTCGCTTAGGCAGTTACCTTCAAGGGTAACCAACCTGTCAAACTTATAACATACTATAACAACATAAGTTAAGTTTAACAACATCTCAGAAGATATTATTTGCAGATACTAAACTAGGAACAATAAAACATGTTACTTCTATAAAATGCATCAGTAGGACTCAATCTGCCTGAACTATCAGATTCCAACAACTATTTTACAAAGGGAAATCATATGATGAAAAATAAGGATCCCTGATGAGTTTTTGTAGAACAATAAGATGGATATCTGACATGAAACAAGTTCTCATCACGGATAGTACTAAATATGTTCTCATCACAGTCAGTACTAAGGACCCCTGTATGTCATTTTATGTTTGTGTTGGAAGTGAAATCGTTACTTTGTTTTGGTCATGTTTTCTTTACTTCTTTATTCAACTTCATACTGTATGGTCTCTTCTAATCTTTGGTGAGTGTTACTCCATTATTCGAACTAGACTTTACCGTGCTGATTGATGAAATATCTGGACCAACTGTTCGTTTGATATTATTAACTCTAAGCACATACGTGTAGCTTACTTTGTGTAAATAATTATTACAAGATTTTTGTCGCCTTCAAAAAGTCGATTATTTCTAATGTCCATATAGTATAATAGATAGTTTGGGGTGTAGTCTATTGTTTCTATAGCTGCATTGATTTCATCAAAGAACACTAGATTCTCAATTAGTAGCTCCATTACTTACTACTTTAATTTCTTATGATGTGAGGCAACGAGACGAGGTGAGGCGACAAGACAATGTGAGGTGAGATGCGCCGCCTTTGAAAAAAATAAAGATGCAACATTTAGAACATAATACATTAATTTTTTAATTAACCACAACTGCAGAACACCATTTTAAAAAGTTTTCGACATTAAAGACGATACAACTTTTCCTATTTTTTTTTTGCTGGACAATGAGTGGCTTTACTGCTTAAGGTTTGTTAAGTAATCTAGTAATGAAGCAGACAAAGAGAGATTTAGGAACAAAACTTTAGAATTTGTGGAATGTATAAAATCATAATCTGCACAATGAGTGGCTTTACTACTTGAAATTTTATATTCTTCTACTGTAATTTAATGAAACCTTAACTTCCATTGCTAGATGAAATTGTGGACTGTATAAAAGTATAATATGTTCTCATTTGAATCATTGTGAATGCTTCGGCAATTAGTTCTAGAAGTGATTTTCACACACAACAGATTTCTACCCAGTTTTTACTCATTTCATTTATTTTAGCCCTGTTTTTGTTTATTCCAGCTCTTCTTGCAGCTTTTCCTATTTTCTTTCTAATTCATTTTTAATGGATTTTTTCTATTTTCTTACAGATTTTGTTGATGTTTATGATAACACTTGATGAAGATGAAAACTTTAAATTTATGCGCAGCTTTTGTCATTCTTCAGTCAAGATGCAAGTTTGGAAGAAGATGCCCAAGCTCATTTTTAGTTTGCTACAAATGTTATGAAAGATTTGATACGATAGTTTAGCTCATGCTATTGGCTTATGTGCTTTTTAAAGAAAATATTGAAACTAAAATTACGGGATCACAGACTCTTTGTCTCTATCTTTCTGTCTTTGTCTATTATATATATATATTATCTTTTTTTGTTTTGAGATATTTAATAGCAATTTGATATTTGTTGATGAATTTGTATTCTTGTGATATTAATTATTGTGGGACCATTGGTGGTCAAACAAAGACTAGAATAATTGCTCGTCTCTAATGGTCAATCTAGGACTAGAAATGTTGCTCGTATCTAATGCATAATCTAGGACTAGAAATGATGTTCGTCTCTAAACCTATTCTAGGACCAGGACATTGATGGTCGCTAAAGTTATTTCTAGGACCAGTTGTTGATGGTCTCTAAAAAGTTTTAACGACTTGCGAACAAAAATTTCCCAAGAAAACTATGGTCTATTTGATACCGGAAATGTAGTCTCTAAAAGGATTTAGAGACCAGATTTTTTCCCGTCCCAAAATCATTTAGCAACCAGATTTTAGAACTCGTCGTTGTTAACCAATAGCGACGGAGGCTATTAGGACGAGTGGCGACCAGCTTTTTCAGGTCTCAAATGCACATTTGGGACCAGATTTGGACTTTTAGGGACGATATTTCCCTTCCTTAGAGGCTATTTTTCTTGTAGTGGATGCTGGAGTAATCTACCCCATTGCAGATAGTAGTTGGGTATGCCCTGTTCAATGTGTGCCCAAGAAAGGTGGGATTACTGTGGTTCCTAATAAGAGAAACGAGCTTGTTCCGATGCGGCCCGTGACTGGATGGAGAGTCTGCATGGACTACCGCAAACTAAATGCTTGGACAAAAAGGGACCATTTCCCTATGTCGTTCATGGATCAGATGTTGGATAGACTTGCTGGAAAGGGTTGGTATTGTTTTCTTGATGGTTATTTGGGCTACAATCAGATTTATATAGCTCCAGAGGACCAATAGAAGACAACATTCACTTGCCCTTATAGGACTTTCGCCTTCAAACGGATGCCCTTTGGGTTGTGCAATGCTCCAGCGACCTTCCAACGTTGTATGATGTCAATATTCTCTGATATGGTGGAGGACACTATTGAGGTATATATGGATGATTTCTCTGTAGTAGGAGACTCTTTTGATCGATGTCTAAATCATTTGGCCGAAGTACTTAAAAGGTGTGAAGATTGCAACCTGGTGCTGAATTGGGAGAAGTGCCACTTTATGGTGAAAGAAGGGATAGTTCTAGGTCATCGAATTTCTAAAAAGGGCATTAAGGTAGATGCGAGGAGTTCTCTTGGGCATGTAAGTTTTTATAGGAGATTCATCAAAGATTTCTCAAAAATTACACATCCTTTGTGAAAACTGCTCGAGAAGGAGTGTAAGTTCTACTTTGATGAGACTTGTCTTAGAGCATTTGGAGAGTTGAAGGAGAAGTTGGTTACTGCACCTATCATTATTTCACTGGATTGGGGACAACCGTTTGAGGTAATGTGCGATGCGAGTGGAGTGGCGCTTGGTGTAGTATTGGGACAGAGGCGAAAGAAAATTCTTCACCCTATTTACTATGCTAGCAAGGCTCTAAATGTAACCCATAAGAATTACATTGTGACTGAACAAGAGCTCCTTGCGATAGTTTTTGCATTTGAGAAATTTCGATCCTACTTACTTGGTACCAAGGTCATAGTGCATACTAACCATTCTTCTTTGAGGTATTTGATGGCAAATAAGGATGCAAAGCCAAGGTTTATTAGATGGGTATTATTGCTGCAAGAGTTTGATTTTGTAGTAAAATATAGAAAGGAGACCGAAAATCAAGTTGCCGATCACTTGTCCAGATTAGAGGAAGAGGCTATGATAAAGCTTGGTGATGGGGCTGAAATTAATGATGTTTTTCCAGATGAACAAGTATTGGCTGCTTCTCATGATTTGATTCCTTGGTTTGCAGACTTTGCTAATTATTTGGTAAGCGATATTGTGCCCCCGGATTTGTCTTTTCACCAACGGAAAAAGTTTATGCATGATGTGAAGAAATTCTTTTGGGATGAGCCTTACTTGTATTGTAGTTGTGCTGATGGGATTATTCATCGATGTGTACCCGATATTGAGATGTTGAGTGTACTTGAAGCATGTCATTCATCGCATGTTGGTGGGCACCATAGTGGTATTCGAACTGCACATAAAATTCTGTAGTGTGGGTATTACTGGCCTACTATCCACCAAGATGCTCATGATTTTGCCAAGTCTTGTGATCGTTGCCAGATAGAAGGAGGGATTTCGAAGAGGCAAGAGCTTCCTATGAATCCTATATTGGTGATAGAGTTGTTTGATGTATGGGGCATTGATTTTATGGGTCCATTTG
>JAJOOO010023371.1:0-10159 GCA_029582685.1 Solanum piurae | reverse complement strand
GCTTTTAGCACTTACTTTTCTGCGAATCTTTTTTGTTCGCGCTTTTCCGCTGCTGAAAAGAATTCTTCGATCTCCGCTTCTGGTGGAACCTTCGACGCAGACGGCTGTTTCCGGGGAGCACTGGCAGACGAAGATGATTTTTTGGTTGTCGTGGATGATGACTCCATATCTTCCGAGTCTCCGCAATGCTCACTAGGTGGATTCGGCTGATCAATTGGCTTGAAATTTTCACTGCTCCAAAAAAAAATTGAGAAATCAACGATAACAAAATTAGATAAACAGAAACGCTTTTCTCTACATCTAAACACACGTAAAAACAACAATTATATAGAAGATGAAATGAACTCAAGTAATGGAGAAGATTTTTGGAGTTACGGTTTCCAGTTGGAGAATGAAGAGACACTCACAGGCTCACAGCCAAAGAGGAATTTATCAAGAAACGTATAACAACGTAATGTTTACCTGAAACCGCCGTTAAAAGAAGCCGAATTGTCCGTTCCGAATTCCTCGGCCTGCCACAATTCAAAATTTAAAACCGAATATCTTTTGAATTTATTCAAGCAGTTATGGCATATAAGAAAACGATTATTTAAATAAACAATAAATTTGAAGTAAATGCATTCCGCATTTAACCTCACCTTCAGATCTAACGATTTCAAAATACTCTTCATTGTAACTTCACCAGACTCATAACAACTTGAAAACTGCGAATTCGTCGGAATATGAACAGACGTTACAGATGTAGCCGGCGAAGCTGAATTCTCACTAAAATCAACGTCTGTAACAGAACCAAGTTTTCTTCTCTTAGTTGAAGAACTCATAGAACAATTACTCGTAACCTCCTCCACATCATTATCTCTTATTCTCAAACCTCCATTTCCAATCTCCGTCACCTTCATTCCACCTCTGATTTTCTCGCATTTCTTAAGAAACTCTCCCATGGTAGCTTTCATGTATTTACATTACAATGAATAGATATGAGTATATAAAAAATATGAATTTACCTTAGAATGAAAAAGTAACAGTCTCTTTCCGTCTCTCTCAAGTAGCAGTGACAGCTGAAATTAGTTAGAAAGCAGAGTAGGGGTAAATTAGGAAATTCAGAAGTAGATAGATTCAATCAACGGTGAAGATTAAATTAGGCGGTTACGGGAAGAGAAACATGTGGTCCTAGCTCCGTTAACGGAGACAGCAGAAGCACATGGCTATGCCGTTAAGAAGATCTGGCCGTTTCGTATGAGAATGATTATCGAATCAGAGAGTGACACGTAAGGGAGTAAATTGACCGCGTGATGCCGGTCGAAGTAACCGGGAGCTAACCGAGTCGGGTTAGAAAGTTGGTTACAATTAGGCAGAACCGAACGGTACAAAAAATTCATGCAAATTGTTTCCAAAATGCCTTTCTGGTAAAAAGCAAACAGTGCTTTTTTCATCAACTCTATTTTTTTAGTTTTTAAAAGAAAATTTAGTTTTCTTTCTTTTCAACTTCTACTTGTTTTTGTGAGTCTCAAAGTACTATTTCAAGTACTTAGTTATGTTTGATGGAGTTATTTTTTCATCTTTTAATGTGATATTATCATAATTTCGAGAGTTAAACAGTTTATTTTAGCTATGAATACGAATACGAAATTTTTAATTTTCTAAAAATAAAATCTGTAAACTAAAAATATTGTACATCATAATAATTTACAATTCATAATAAATTATTATCAAAAACAGACTTGTTTAAATTTCAAAGCTGAAAGTTATCACATTAATTAAGGAGGGAGCATAAGATACTTATTAAATTAGTCATTTAGACAATTTAGGAACATATGTTCATTAACAACATATTCAATGTAATTTTATAAGTGAAATTAAAAAGAATAAAATGTAAGCACATTCTTATTTTACCTTCGGCTCGAATATGTAATTATAGTATTAAAATAATTATTGGAGGCTACAATTATATACTCCCTCTGTCCCTAGTTACTTGTTCACTTTTGAATTGACATACCTATTAAGAAATCAATAATTGACCTAACGAGTTTACAATTTTACCCATACTAATTATGAAGTGGATGAATTAAAAACTTAATATTTTTAAGAAGTTCTACCTTTTTCTAAGTAATTAATTGAGGGTATAACATGTAAAATTGTCTTTTCTTGATTTGTTAAAATGGACTAGTAATTAGGGACAACTAAAAAAGGAAATATGGATAAGTAATTAGGAACAGAGGGATATTTATTTTATGTTTAGTTCTTGTTTGGTCCAAATAATAGTATACATGCATGCTATATCACAGTTTTCAAGAGGGAAAATTAATTTGGAAGTTGATGACACACAAAATTCAAACTCTCCAAAAGATGTGCTAAAGTCCAAAAATTGTTCCTTCTGGAAATCTTGTGCTAATGTATAACTGAAGAAACTTCTCTATCATTTTTTTTTAATAATATAAATGTCAATATGTCATAGTCTAAGAATTAAATAAAAGAATACAAGGAGGGTCGATAAATGACATTTTCTAATAATGGAATACTTTAGAATACTTTAATTTTGTAATCCTCCTATTACCACTTCTTATATTTTCTTATATATGTAATGTAAAATTGGGAGAAAATTATTCAAACAATAATATATCCAAACAAAACATTTTAAAAGATTTTAACATAACGACAAAAAACAATTATTAGCTTTAAATACGGGAGAGTTATTGGATGATTCATACATACTTGTAAGTTGCAAGACTCGAATTTTTTTCATTTATTCAAGTTTTTGGGCCATCTTATGCTTTTTTGTTAAGAGATTCTCACATTTTCACAATTTAAGTACTAATTTCGCTTAAATAAAAGTAGCTTTTCTTCCTTACTTTTTTGAGTAAGCATTTTGAATTTTTTTTAAACATTTGTGTAATACATAAATTTTCCTCTCATAATTGTGGAAGTAATTTTGTTCATATGTGTTGGCACCATTCATGGTATTACCGTAGAAAATATTATATTTTATCATATTGTAATGTTCTATTAAATATAATATTAATTTTAATTGTTATTTAAATTTTATTATAATGTATTGTTAAATTCATCATTATGTAACGACAAAAAAGTCTCATTTTATTTAGCGATTGATTTGGTGGAGTTGCATCATTACCTCTTTTTTTCTTCTTTGTTAATTGCTTAACAATTCTATTTTATTTTTTAACATATCATTTTTATTATAACTCTATCGTTTATCCTATAACAATATTAGAGTATACGATATGATGCATATTTCTTAGCTGATTCATGATCTTTCGATATATCGATAACAATATTATACAAATAAGAGGAGCAACTCAAGTTAGACGAGAGGTAGAAATGTAATTTCACAGGGGTGGACCCACCTTATATCAAGGGGGGTCAGCCGACACGACTTCGTTGAATTTTTTTAGTATATATATATATATATATATATATATATATATATATATATAAATCTGAAAAAATGAAAACAGAAGTATAAATATTATAAATGACACTCCTTGAACAAGGAAGTGACGTGGCTCGTGTTGTTCACGACGTGAATGAAGCACTCAAATCTCTCAATGCACCTGAGTTCGAATCTCAGTAGGTGCATTTTTTTTCTTTTAATTTTTGAGCGTTTTCAAAGAAAAGTAAAAAAGTTTAAGAAGGATTCGAACCCTCAACCTCCCTATTCCTACTCAAGTTAGGCTGAAACAACCCAGTTGAACTAGAATATATACTACATATAACCTACTATAAAATTTTTATTACTTATTCAAATCAGAATTGGATACAATAATAACTTATAAAGTAAAACTTAAGGCGAAAAGAAACCTTCAAGTGTTGTTGCGGTCTGCGTTGATAGCTTGATGCTACTGTCGTTTTTTTTTTAATTGTAAGTTCTCTTTTCTTTTTATCTCCCATCTTTTTAGTTTTAATTGAAATTTCTTGAAATATCAACATTTATAGATTTAATTTCTTGAAATTGTTTAGAGTTATCTAATTTATTTAAATTTGTAATTCAGACCAATTCAATGGAGAGATATTATTCCAAAGTATCTCGCAATCTTTCAAAATCAAGTTCAACACCTCAAAATTCTTTTAACTTAGAAGAATAAAACGGTAATGAGTTGGAACAAGGTCGACAAAGTGAAAGAGTTGATTTAACTTCCTTAAAATTTGATTCCGGAGAAAGGTTACCAATTCGAAAGTATCATCCGAATGAGTGTGATGCAATAAGAAGAATGTATCTTCAAAATGGTCCTTTTCAACCAAAAAATCATCAATTTCCTCAGTCGAATTTTTGTGGTGACTACGTCATTTTAATGCTGAATGGTTTCGTGAGTATGATTGGTTGGAGTATAGTGTAACAAAAGATGCAACATTTTGTCTCTATTGTTATTTGTTTCAAGATGAAAGCATTAATCAAGGAGGAGGCAATGTATTTTCAACCATAGGGTTTACAAGTTGGAATAAGAAGCGCAGCCTTGATGAGCATATTGGTAAGCCGAATAGTGTTCATAATCAATGTAACACCCCGACTATTCAAAACGTCTAAATTAACTCGTATCTTCGTGGAAAGATAAGAAGGGTGGGTAATAAATTAAAAATAATGTTGTATGTCATATTTTAAGTGTTCAAGGGTTGTATCTCAAGTTTTGAAGTTAAGTAAGTGGCAAAATAAAAGTTGGCGAAAGTTATCGTAAGTTCCTTTTTAAAGATTTCTCTGAAATTTGGGTCAAATGTATTGGATGTTTTCTCCCAATATATAAAGAGTTATAAGGCCTATTACCTATTAAATCGAAGGCCAGCGAGTCTAGTTTGCAACGCACAAAACCCCGTATCAAACTGACATCAGAGTAAAAAGTTATGAGGGTTTTACTAGGGACTTCCGGGGAAGAATCTGGGTCGGGTCAAAAATATGGTATGTCGACTTATTTAACGTTTTAAGCCATGAAAACATTTCATTTCAGTTCCAAACCAGAGAGAAAGTTTAAGAGAGGATTCCTATGGAGTTCTAGCATGATGAAGGTTAATTTTTGACGATTTCTACCATTAAACATTGCCCCCGTGCCTAGAAACGCAATCCCTACACGTGGCAATCGTTTTTCCCTTCTATTAGCTGCGTTTGGAGCTGGTTTTTGAAGATATAAATTTGTATTTATTGGTGTTTCTTCAAGGTTTAAACTTGGTTTACTAAGGTAATCATCTCGACACTCTTTTATGATTGTTTTTATGAATTTCTACGGACGTTTCGACAAGTTGGGGCAATATGGCAAATCTGCCGATTTAAGATTAACTATGAACTATTTATAGGTGCGTATCAACGGTGTATATATAGTGTTTGCGAAGCTTAGGACATAAGGAACAACTTTCGTGAAGGAACTACTGTCTTTCGAGCGTTTATTGGAAAGGTATGTTAAGGTTATTCCCTTCGTTTGACATATTTCCTTAGAGGTAGTTAACGTTGGTGCTCTTGTAGATGAAATTGTGAGTGGTTGGCTAATTGGGTGGTTATAAACCCTCATTTTAGGGACTCACGATCTGTTAAGAAAGATCCTAAGTTAGGAACGACTTAAAGATTATTCATACATATTATTTATAGCTAAATTGCTCGCCTTTAGCCTATTCAATTGTTTATTATCACCCTTTGGGCTATTGTGGTTAGTTGTTGAGCTATGAACAACCTATGGGGGCTATGATCTTGTCTAATAGGACTATGTTATTACCAAAGAGGGCTATGTATTGCCCACGGGGCTATATTGAAGCCAAAGAGGGTCATGTGTTGCCTACGGGGCTATTTTGACGCCAAAGAGGGCTATGTGTTGCCCACGAGGCTATATTGATGCCAAAGAGTGTTATGTGTTGCCTACGGGGCTATTTTGATGCCAAAAATGGCTATGTGTTGCCTACAGGGCTGTGTTAATGCAAAAGAGGGCAATGTGTAGCCCACAAAGCTATGATGTTGCCTAAGAGGGCTATGTGCTGCCTACGGGGCTATATCGTTGCCAAAAAATGATATGCGATTTCTTACAAAGACAAAGGTCTACCGATATGGGTATGTAGATTGATTTGGCACCTTCTGGGCTTATAGGGGCCTATGCAGGTGGTATGTTGTTTGTACCTGCCGAGCTTATGGGGGCTTGGTTAAGTTGATGTTTGATCATTTTTGTATTTTTAGATTCAGTAGTGGGTTAGCATGCTTATTTAAAATTTTGGTTTCCTTACGTGATTGATTTTGGTATATTATGATACTTGCTCATTTAGTCTATAACCTTTCATACTCTGTACATTATTTTGTACTGACTCCCTATTGCATTGGGGGTGCTGCATTCATGCATGCAGGTCCCGACAGACGACCTAGTAGACATCCTCAGTAGCAGGATTGACCTCTATCTGATTGGCTAGCCTCTTTCCTCCGGAGCTGTCAGAGTTGGGAGGTTTGTTACTTTTTATTGTATATATTTTTATGGGTAGGCTGGGGCCCTGTCCCGCCAATCTTTACTACTCTTAGAGGCTTGCAGACTAGTGTGTGGGGTGTATAGCTACGTTATAGCCATACTGGCCTAGGTTGTTGCTTTGGTGAAGCTTGTGAGTTGTTTGATGTATTGTATTGATATATTCATGCTTTTAGTTTTGGTATAGATATCATGGTGGCCTTGACTGCCCAATCAGAACTTCTGTGCTAGTTGGCTATTTATTTATATGATCTTCTGAAAGTAGTTATTTCTTTTATAGATCAATTAACAGGGGTCTTGCCGGCCGAGGGCTTAGTTTTAAGCCGAGATATACTTATTTGTTTCCTTGATTGTGTGTGGTTGTCATGCGCTAGTAGCAAATGATTCAGCAGGGTCGGGTCGGGCCTGAGTTTTGGCATTAGGAAACAGTTGTGCCCCTCAAGTTTGGGGCGTGACAATCAATCAAGACAAAATTATGAAGATTTATTGAGACAAAAACAATCCATTCAAAGTGCATTTACTAAACAATCTGATCAACAAAAGAAGCAAGGATTGTCATTTCGGGGTCATCGTGAAGATGTATCCTCTTCTAATAGAAGTAATTATATTGAGCTCCTTACTTGGTATGCGAAGCTATGTGATAATATTGACAATGCATTTAAAAAAGCTCCAAAGAATAATCAACTAACTTCTCCACGTATTTAAAAAGATATTATCATTGCATGTAAGATTAAAATAATTAAGTGTATAATTGAGGATTTAAATAATGATCACTTTTCCATCTTAGTTGATGAATCTCGTGATATTTCATGTAAGAAGCAAATGGTTTTTGTCTTACGATATGTTGATAGAAGGGGAAGTGTGATGGAACGATTTCTTGGTATTGTTCATGTTCGTGATACTACTGCTTTGTCTTTAAAGAATGAAATTATTGGTTTACTTGCTCAACATTCTTTAAGTCAATCTTATATACGTGGACAATGTTATGATGGAGCAAGTAATATGCAAGGTGATAAAATGGGATAAAAAAAATTGATGCAACAAGAAAGTAAAGGTGTTCATTTTATTCATTGTTTTGCTCATCATCAACTTCAATTAACTCTTGTTGCGGTTTCTAGAAGATGTGATGAAGTGCAAGAACTTTTATTATTGGTTTCTGATATACTAAATATGGTGGGAGCTTCTTTCAAGCGTAGAGATGAATTTCTCAAGCAAAAGAAATTGAAAAGGCATTACGTAAAGGTGAACTTGAAGCTGGTAAGAGCTTGAATCAAGAATTAGGTATTGCTAGAGCAGGTGATACTAGATGGGGATCTCACTACAAATTTTTTTACAATTTTATCCTCATGTTTGGTCCTATCATTGATGTACTTGACGTTATTGTTGTTAATGCTCGTTTTGAAAAGAAATATAGGGCAAAATGATATCTTATAGCATGTTTAACATTTGATGTTGTCTTCATGTTGCATTTCATGCGCATTGTTTTAGCAATTACAAACTATTTAAATGTTGCTTTTCAAGAGAAAGAGCAAGACATTGCAAATGCCATGTCACTCGTTGGAGTGGCAAAAGAATCGATTGCAACAACTACGGGATGAAAGTTGGGATTCACTTATGAATGAGGTATCTAAGTTTTGTATCAAATATGATATTTTGATACCTAAATTTGATGAGTTTTATGTTATCCGTGGAAGATCAAGTCGTAGAATTACTGAGTATACTATTTTACATCACTATCGAGTTGAAGTATTTTATAAGATTATTGATTGGCAACGTCAAGAACTCAATAATCGCTTTGATGAGGTGACAATCGCTTTGATGAGGTGACAATCGCTTTGATGAGGTGACAACTGATTTGCTTTTGGGAATTGCTTGCTTGAACCCAGTTGATTCTTTTTCTAACTTTGATATGGAAAAGATATTTAGATTGACTGAGTTATACCCTGATGATTTTGATAAATACTCTATAGTTGACCTTCGCTTTCAGCTTGAAAATTACATTGTTGATGTTAGAGATCATGATAAAAGGTTCTTTGGTCTTAAGGGACTTTCTAATCTTTCCAAGATACTCGTAGAGATGAAGAAGCACATAACTTATCCTCTTGTGTTTCGACTATTTAAATTTGCTTTACTTTTGCCAGTGGCTACTGCTACAGTTGAAAGAGCTTTCTCTGCGATGAAGTTGATTAAGACTGATTTAGAAATCGAATGGATGATGAGCTTTTGAGTGGTTGTTTGGTGTCTTATATAGAGAAAGAAATATTTAGTACTATCCCCAATGAGGTTATTATGAATACATTTCAAAATATGAAAACTCATCGAGGAGAGTTATAGTAGTTTACTTGATCTATGTTTTATTAGTATATTTTAAAGAATTTTTAGTAATTTAATATTTTTATATCAATTATTTATTATTTATTATTTTTAAATATCGACACCACTTACAAAAAAAAATCCTATGTATGCCACTGTAATTTCAAAAGACTCGACCAGATGTCATGGGAATTAGGCAAGTACGTAGGTACATCATAATAAGTTGAATTTATAATTGGCAAATAGGTTAGGTTATTAGGTTTGCCAAAAAGTCTCCCTCCATGCACGACTCATATATGTTATGGCACTTAATTAATTTTGGTATAGGACAAAGTGTGTAAAATGGATCAATTCTCCTACTCTAAAACTTATTTATTCAATTTGTAATCTTCAACTACTTATAGTACGTACTACGACATAACATAACAAAAACACAAAGAACCATAAGGAAGGACGTTATTGAATGTTTAAATTTGAAGGTATTCGAGAAATAGGGAGAAAGAAAGAAAAAATTGAAGTAAAAAGCACTTCTCACTATATCTTTTTTGGTATATATATCTACTCGATATTCAATATCTATTAACTCGAGTACTCAACAACAACAATAGAGTCCCATCAATGGAATCTGAGGAGGGTACGTACTATATAGAGTGTACGCAAATTTTACCACGTTTTCAAAAGACCTTCGGCTCAAATTAACTTAAGCACTTCAAGAGATTATTTCATGTGTCCATTTGATAAGATAGTTTTTATAATCGTAGTTAAGATCAGCTTACACATATTTTAACTAATTTATCAACCGCCTCCCACCACCATAGATACTTAGCTATACACATAAATTGGTACTATAAATAAGTTAATTGGGAGTCTTTAACAGAAAGGGAAAAAGAGTGCCTAACAATCCTCATAAAAGACAATTAATAAGTAATATAATACCCGTTACAAGTTATAACTGTATTGAGTTAGTTATATATGCCTTTACGCAATATTAACTGCCCATTTCAACCTTACACCTTTCCATTAATACTTGTTTTATAGTTAGGCAAAAGGAACTATACAAGTTAGGCAAAAATAATTCAGACCAAAGTCAAATAATTAAAGAAGAGAATTTGTATTCATGGAGAAGTCATTTTCTGGTATTTGATACATGACATAGTTAAGTTATTCTTCATGGGAAAAAATAAATCATCAAAAGGAAGAAAATGCTTTAACTTCATATTACTCGCTTCTAACACTTATATTAGTCTCTCGCACTCAAAATTTTCGTCGAAACACTTTCCAATTTGTTGATATTATTAAACATTTTATTTTTTTTGTTTATGCAAAGGAATTTGTAGTAGATTGGAAGGCACATAGGATTCCCCCATATTGATAAGTTAAGGGGTGTGGGTGTGGCAAATATGAAA
>JAJOOO010023370.1:0-12375 GCA_029582685.1 Solanum piurae | reverse complement strand
TTGAGTACACAATTGATCTTTGCATGAGTAGTTTGAGTCTTGTTGTGTATATTCATGATTGAGTCTTGTGTAGCACTATTTTAGACATCCTATTTGAATTGTTGAACTTGAGTTTTACTTGAGGACAAACAAAAGTTTAAGTTGGGAGTGTTGATGAGTCCACAAATTGGACTCATTTAGGGCTTTATTTTAATAGAAATAGTGTCCTCAAATGCTTATTTTGTCTCAATATCTGATGAAAACTATTAAGTTTCAGGTATTTGAAGTTTTAGCGGAAGCATGGACACTTAGGCGCAAAAAGGAACAAAAAGGCTGGAAAGAACGTAAAAATTGAAGCCTGAGCTTCGCCAATCACTCTTGGTGAATCATCGAAGGGAAGCACTACGCCCTGAAGGAAGTGGATAAAAAAGGCGATGCAAGGAGCAGTCGGCACTTCGCCGAAGAGTTTCGTGAAGCAATGCTATACTGCCCAATGGTCCAAAACACAAACATGCTGAAAGCAAAGAACAAAAGGTGATGAACCAGAAGAAAGGCGATTTGTTGAGTCATTTGGCGATCGCGAATAACCACGGCGAACGGTCCACCGCAGCACTAAATCTGAAAACTATAAATACTAGCTTTAGTTATTATTTTTAGGAGTCCGAACATTATTGTTAATTTTCACTTTTATAACAACAGTTTTAGTATTTTTCTCTCAAGTTTGGAGAGAGTTTTGTGGGAGACTCGAAGAAAGGAATTCATCTTCCCCAAGTTGGAAGTGGGTCTTCTCTATTCTTCTTCCTTTTCTTAAATTAAGGTTTAATTTCTTATACCCATTTGATTTCATTATCATTTTAGGTGTATTTTATTATCCCTTGATGTGTGGCTAACCCCATTCTTGGGGTGTGATTTAGCAAATATGTGTTGATATTATTGTTGGGTCTTGCTTGCTTATAGGTTAGATGTATTTTAATGGTGATTTCACCTAGTGGTTGTGGTTTAATTTAATGGGTTAGTAGTTGCAAACACAAAGACACCCATGTGTTTTTGGCATGCCCGAGAGGGAGGTCGTGAAACCAAGACCGCTAGACTGATGGCCTAAGGAGTGGGTCGACATGAGGTTCAGCCTGTGAGGGTGAGCCCTAGTCCTATATCCTAATACTTATCTCGAGAGAGTGAGTGGGGTAAGGCGTAGGCTGGCTTTCATGCGGCAAATGGGTGTCCAAGAGGAACATATTTGAAACGGGGTAAGTTGCCCGAGAGGGAACTTATTTCCATCTAAAGCTTAGCCTAGTCACTATTATCTTGCAAATTTCCTATCGAAAGCATGTACCCAACTATTTATCTCAACTTGTACTGCGGTCACACCCCAAGAAATTTTCCCCATACTTGATTTTCTTGTTGTTTTTGTTGTTTTTACTACTTGTGACAAAACCCCTTTTTATATTTGACACTTTCGTATCACCCCCCAAATTTACAATGTTTTTATTGGCAAATCTCTTTAGCTACGACTAGTTAGAATGAAATTCTAATTAACCACTATTTTCACTATCACTCCCTTGGGACACGACCCCAACCCTTGGTTGGGTTACTATATTATTGACGATCATAGACACTCGTACCGTAGGTTAGTGTCGTTGGTCACGACAAGCATCAGTCTGCCGGTTGACATTGTCTTCTGAAAGATGTACTTCAAAGGATCCATCCTATATATGAGGTAAGTTGTGTAGAACAAAAGGTAATGCCTTAACTTTTGAGCTACCCAAGCTAGGGGACAACATGTCCCTTCCAAGAGTATGTACTTGACCTCATAACTAGTGAATTTCTTGCTCAAGTAGTAGATAGCTTGCTCCTTCCTGCCTGTGGAATCGTGTTGACCAAGAACATACCCAAAGGAATTATCAGTCACCGAAAGATATAGAAAGAGAGGACTATCAGGTTCAGGCGGGACTAATACAGGAGGGTTGGACAGACATTCCTTGATTTTTTTTCAAAAGCTTATTGACAATCCTCCGTCCATCTGACAGCAACATCATTTTTTAACAGTCTAAAAATGGGCTCACATGTGGTTGTGAGTTAAGAAATAAACTTGCTGATGTAGTTCAACCTCCCAAGTAGACTCATGACTTCAGTCTTATTTTTTGGGGTGGCAAATCTCGAATGGCTTTTATTTTGGAAGGATCCAATTTGATTCCCCTTTTACTGAGCATAAAACCCAAAATCTTTCCAGATGAAACTCCAAATGCACATTTTGTTGTATTAAGCTTGAGATTATATCTTCACACTCTTTCAAAGAATTTTCTCAGATCTTGCACATGGTCAGCTTATGTTTTAGACTTGATGATTACGTCATCGACATATACTTCAATTTCTTTGTGCATCGTGTCATGAAGCATGGTTTTCATAACCCTCATGTAAGTTGCCCCAGTATTTTTAAGACCGAATGGCATGACCCTGTAGCAATAGGTCCCCTATGGAGTTGTGAAATCCATTTTCTCAGCGTCCTCTTCGTCCATCAAGATTTGATGATACCCCTCATAGCAGTCCACAAAAGATTGAATTTCGTGTTTTGCACAATTATCAACTAGAATGTGGATACTAGGCAAGGGAAAGTTGTCTTTTGGACTAGCTTTGTTCAAATCCCAATAGGCAACAAAAACTCTTGTCTTTCCATCCTTATTGGGCACAAGAACAACATTTGCCAACTAGGTAGTGTAACGAATGGCTTGGATCACATTTGCATTTAGTTGTTTCATGATTCCTTCCTTGATTTTTTCACTCACGTTTGGTTTAAATTTTCTTCTTTTTTGTTGGACGAGTGGAAAATCAGGATGAGTGGGAAACTTATGAACCACTAAATCGACATTTAAACATGGCATGTCATCATAGGACCAAGCAAACACATATTTGTATTAAAACAAAAGTTGTATTATGGCATCCCTAATATCCTGCTTAACATGAAGACTTATTTTTATTTCTTTGACTTCCTCAGTACTTCCCAAATTGATTGCCTCGGTTTCACTAAGATTAGGCTTAGGTTTGTGCTCAAACTGTTCTAGATCCCTATTAGTTTCTCTAAAAGCCTCTTCTTCATCATATTCAACCTCTTGACTCAGTGATTCAAGAATAAACAACTCTTTGAGATTTGGGAGGGAATTCTGCATGCATGTCATGTTATCAAAGCCGACATTTACAGAACAAGAGTCCTTCCTTATGGGGAAAGGAGTGGCTTCCCAATTGTTTAGCTCAACACCTAAGCCCACGAGCTGCACATCAGCATGACTTGTTCCTTCAATTACTTGGACAATGTTTACTTCACAAAACAACTGATTGAAATCCTGAATAACTTCTTCAATGTCTTCATGAGTAAAGAAAGCTTCCATTTCTGGAACCTGAGGCTTGATAAAGGAATGAGAAATATGGGGAATTAGTTGTGGAAGCGCCCAATTAGTCTTTTTGTCATTCTTCATCTTATCTCCATTTCTCTTGCTTTGTTTGTATCTGAGGCTAGAGGTGCCTTGGTTTGCTAAAAGAGTAATGGGATCTACGATTCCTTGCGAATATAGTCCCAAAACTTTACCAGATTGATAACCATATTTGAGCATTGTCGTTGCTACCATTGAAGAGGAAGAAGAGAGACTTGATTGGATGATGGTGTCTTCTTCTTTAAAGCGATCAACTGATATGGACTCAAAAGATAGGTAAACAACAGAATCATGTCCTTCTTTTGCCTCAATGTATGGAATGGATGGATCTCTGCAGATAGGTAAATCATTTTCCCCATGCACAATGATTTCCTGATGGTCGTATTCAAACTTAACTACTTGATGCAGAGTTGATGGGACTGCCCGAGCCATGAGGATCTATGGCCTTCCAAATAGAAAATTATAAGATGTGTCCATGTCCATTACTTGGAACACAAACATAAAGGCCATCGGTCCAATTGTCATGTTTAACTTTATTTCATCAATGATATTCCGCCTTGAGTCGTCATAAGCTCAAACAAATACATTGTTTGGGCGTCAGGGTTAATTTTCAAGCTCTGCAGCGTAGAGAGAGGACATATGTCTACCCCTGATCCCCCATCTATCATGACCCTCTTTACATAGTACCCTTCACATGTCACAGTTAGTAGCAAAGCTCTGTTAATTCCAGCTCCCTCTGTGGGCAACTCATCATTAGTGAAAGTGATGATGTTCGACTCAAAGATGCGCTTGCCCATTTTCTCTAACCGATTTACTGCAGTCTCCTTCGATACATGTGCTTCATTCAAAATCTTAGTCAACACACGACGATGTTCTTCTTGAGTGCAAGAGTAGAGACAACAGTGAAAGTTTGTGCAGGAGTTTTCTTCAATTGTTCCACAACAGATTAACCTGGAAACTCAATATTTTTTAGAAACTCATTTGCTTCTTCCTTAGTAAGTGCTTTCTTCAGTGGTACTTGGATATTTTGAGCCATCTTCCATTTTCTTAATATTTTGAGACATCTTCCATTTTCTTAACTCTTCTAGAGAATAACATCTTCCGGAGCCTGTCAGCCCTCCTGCTTCACTAACCTCTTCAACAATCTCCTTTCCTCAGTAAACCACAATGATTTTGTTATAGTTCCAAGTAACAACCTTTGAATCAGTTACCGGGAGCTGCTGGACGGGCTTAAAAAAGATAGGTTCTTTCAACTTTGCCAAAAAACTTTGGTCATGTTGTGTTAATGAAAAGCCTTCTGATACATAAAACTTCGGCATACCCTCTCGAACTTCAATCCCCTTCAAAACCCCTGGGACACACAAAACTTTGGTATCAAGATTGACACCTTCCACACTCAAAGATGTGACTGGTTCTGAACTCTTTAACAACATGTCTTCCTCTCCGATCTTCCTAAACAACTTTCCCATTTTGCCAAGAAGTTTGTACTCCTGATCATCGCAGATCACACCCACTAAATATTTTTGAGCTAAAAATGGGTTGTTACTTACATTGGGAGTGTTTTGATCATCCATCACAACGACCACTCCATGATCGATTATCTTCTCTATCGCCCCCTTCAAGGTCCAACAATTATCAGTGCTCTGTCTTGTCCCCTGAATGATACTCATATATTTCATTGGCTTTGAAACCTGGAGCAGTTGGATTCAGACAATGTGGTGGAATAGACTCAATCACTCCTATCTTCCTTGACTTTTGAAACAAGCTAGAGTATGAATCTTCCAATGGAGTGAATTTATTTTTATGTCCCTTCTCTAGATCATAATTTTGCATAGGAGGAGGGTTGTAGGGGACCTGATAGGGTGGTCGTTATGGCCGAAGGTTTCCTTGAGTTGGGGCACAAAAATTTGGGCGATTGGGAGGATGGACATACGACTGAGCGTTGAAGAATGTGTGTGGAGATGGAGATACTGAATACTGAGGAACATAAGGTTAGTAATATTGAGGATAGCTAGATTTTCCCTAAGTTGGTGGGCAAGGACAATCTGACGTCCTTTGAGAACCCCTTGACCCTGACACTAGCGAAGAAATTTCATCTTTCTTCTTATGATTTCAAAATTTTCCTAAACCACCTTGGGTGGCATGTGTGGTAGCTTAGATTGCTGCCTGGATCACGATCTTTCCTGTTTTGAGACCACTTTTGACCATTTCTCCAATTTTGATTGTTGTGTGAAACGGTCTTCCCATTGCGGCTGTCAGGTGGTGGAAGTAGTCAGGATCTTGAGCCTCTATGAAGAAATCAACCAATTCTTTTTTATCTAATGGTGTTTTGACCCGGGCTGCTTGTTCCCTCCATTTGATAGCATACTCTCTGAAGCTTTCATTTGGCTTTTTTCTCATATTAGAGAGTGTATTGCGATCTGGCATAATGTCGACATTGTACTGAAATTGTCTAACAAAATCTTGAGCCATATCATCCCAGATGTGTCAATGGGAGATCTCTTGGACTATGAACCATTCTGAGGCAACACCAGTCAAACTCTCACCAAAGTAAGCCATGAGTAGTTCCTCTTTACTCCCTGCACCCCTAAGTTGATTGCAATATCTCTTGAGGTGAGTTATGGGATCACCGTGCCCATCATACTTATCAAACTTAGGGGTTTTGAATCCAGGTGGAAGGTGGACATTTGGGAACATACACAAGTTTTTGAACGCGACACTTTTGTGCCCACCTAGCCCTTGCATACTTTTCATGTGTTACTCGATGCTTTTCATTTGTTTTAACATATCCTCTTACTCTGAGCCTTGAGTGGGCCTTTCACCATCAATAGGGGAGCCAAATTATACAGAGTTAAGACCCTCGAATGCCATCCAAGATTATAGTACTGCTCTGGCTGGGCGGTGAACTATCCCTCTTGAGCTGCTCATTGCGTCACAGTTAGTTGTGGGAGATTATAGATCGGTGCAGCTGTCATGATAGTGAGATTAATCCTGAATGGCATACCTTGAGGGCATGTTGTTGATGGTCAAGCTCCACAATTATAAAATGGACCATACCCTGGAGGGAAGAAAGGATCTGATAAAGGGACCTGAGAAGATGAGGATTGGATACTTGTGATCCCAGAAAAACAGGAATAGATGTTGGTGGTTCTTGGCCATTGGCACAGGCTTGCCACAACTGTGCCATAATGTAACGACCCTAAAAATGAACTAGTGAAACTAGTGCATAACGTGTGTGTGTTTGAGTTTGGTGTGAGGTTTGATGGTGTTTGATGTTGTCCCGAGTCATGGTTGAGGGATTTAGGGGTCAAACGTCAAGGTACGACTCCCCATGGACCACCCTAGGGGTCCTTGAGGAGGACCCTAAGTTTAATCCCAAGACTCCAATGAACCATGAAGTTTGGCCAAAATAAGGTTACCTACGGAGGGGGTCCACGCCCCATAGGTCCATACACACCCTGTAGATGGCCTCCGTAGATCAAGGGTCCCAAAATAAGCCACAGCCCTGAACCACGGAAGGGATAGTACAGTTCGTCAACCCATCCACGGTCCATGGATGGGGGGGGGGGTCCGTGAATTGGACTTGCAATCTGTTTAGAATCGGCCAAGCCAAGGGTGGGTTGGTAAATTCCTCCCTTGGCTAGTTAAGGGTATAGACGGTTATTTTGGGTTTATTAACTTATTTTAAGAGTAATAAAAGTGTTAAACTCTATTTTACATTCTATTATTTCAAAACCCCAACTACAAACTTCCCTTCCTCTCCAAAAGATCTCTCTCTAGAACCTCCATAGAAGGTGAAGACTTCAAGCTCCCAAGGTCAATTTCCTCAAGGTTTTCAAAGAATTTTCAAGGGGATTTCGTGGGAAGCAATAGCAAGGTATGGTAGTCTTGATCATTGTCTAATTTTCCATTCAAGGAGCCAATTCAAAGAAGATTTCAAATCATGAAAATCTAGGTTATCACTCAATCTCATGGGTTCTTTCATCAAATGTTTTTAAATGGTTTCTAATGTCAATTTATGATTGTATTGGTGTTTAATTGATGATTTATGTTGAAAATGGATTTCTCTCAATTCCTAAATTATGCCTTTTGAAGTGGGTTTGTTGATCATGAATGAATGTTTATGGATTATACCTAACTTGATTTAGATTGTTGAATTGAATTACTATTCATGCCTAATTGTATTAGTTAAAGGTTTGTTGGTGACTTATTATCAAGGCCTTGAAAGGGAAAGTGATGACCTAATTTCATGTTGAGTTAGAATTATGCTTGAGCTATTGATCCACTTGAAAAGTGGAGGTGTTTACTTACTTTGTATATTGATCCACTTGAAAGGTGGAGGTGTTTACTTATTATGAATATTATTATCATGGCCTTGAAGGCATAGTGTGAGTAATTGAAGTATTATCATGATGTCGTATATATGAATGTGATGTAAAGCATGTGTGTGATCTAAAGGAATGAAAGATGATCATGTTTAGAAGCTAATTGTGTTAGGATTGAATATTATCTCTCTATTAACACTTGTGAATGATTGTGACAATGTGAAAGGCTATTCTCACATACACACACACTTGAATGAATGAATGAAGTTTAATGATAATGTTAATGAATGTTGAGTCTATTGAAAGGTTATTCTCAATTGTACTCTAATGAATGTTAATGAATTGTTGTGAAAGGACTCTCTCACAATAATAGGGTTCTTAGGTGAAAGGTTGTTATCATCTTTCAATCTATGAGCATTCCAATGAATGAATGAATGTTGGGTTGGGATGGATGCTCCTCCGGGAGTTGAGGCGGGGAATCTAGTAGTAATCCCTTATCCCATAATGAACTAATGTAATGAATGTAATGTACTCCGTGGGGAATAATACTAAGCACCGAGATGATATGGTTTGAGATGGGTGCTCATCTGTGAGTTGATGTGGGGGTACTTAGTAGCAATCTTTTTAGATGGATGTTCATCCGGGAGTTGAGGCGAGGTATCTAGTAGCAATCTCCCTATCCCATAACTATGTGCCCACATAGGTCTAGATAGTGGATCCACTTAAGCTAAAGAACAATGGTCCTACCTTAGGCAAGTAGGAATCCCTTATCCGATGAAGGTGACACCGGGATTCCATGTCAAGATCTCATGGTCTATGTCGGTTAAGGCTTACCCCCATAATAATGTTAATGAACTATGGCTTCTTAAGGATATACTACTTAGTGTGGGTGGTGGTATGGGACGCCATCTATGCATTGCACAAGTAGGTATTTGAGGGAGGTCATGGTCTGTTCCTTATAATGTTAATGAAATTAATGGACTCTTATGATCATGTTAATGAAGGTGTTGGTCTTATGTCTAAATGAATGAAGATGTTCTCAATGAAGTTAATGAATGGTGACCTAAATGTTTATATGTGTAATGTAAAGATGTATGCTATACTTGGATTGTATATATGAGTTAGTTCCTTGTTGTGAGTTGTTCAGTATGAATTTTCCTAGTTTAGGGTGACTTCAAAGGAATACTTGGTGTGAGTAGTAGTATGGGATGCTACTTGCACATTGCACAAGTGTGACTTAGATTTATCTTAGGTGATGGTCCTTATGTGATGATCATGTCTTAGGTAATGGTTATATCTCTTATGTTTGAATATTGTGTATGGATGGAAAGATTGTATGGTGAGTTCACCTTTGGTGACCTTAGGGTTATGCTTTGGTATGGATGGTGGTATGGGATGTTATCCATACATTGCACAGAGTGTTGCCTAAGGGTTACTTGAGGTGAAGGGTTAAAGGTAAAGGAAAGGTTTATATGTGGAGTATGTTCTAGAATAATGACTTGTATGTTGGTTATGATTGAATATTATGACTCTTATACTTGTATTTCATGAAGTTTTATCAAAATGGTGTAAAAGTATGACTTTCAAACAAATGTCCTTTTCAAGCATGTTTTTGCATGGCTATCATACTTAGTACTTAATTGTGCTAACCCATTCTTCTTCTATGTTTTACTACAAGTGTAGGTTGCGCTAATTGAGTATATCTCTCTCTAAGATTAAAGTTCTTGGATTGCTATTCCTCCAAGACTTGGTATATCCTCATGGATTCGAGGAAAAGAACTCTATGTTTTCATTTCTCCATGTAATAGACATTTAGTAGTTTTCGATTATAAAGGGTCGTGTCCCTAGTTATGTTTTGAGATTGTGTCTAAGATGGCCATGTGAGACTTAGATTTCCGTTGTGTCTTTTGAAATATGTTTCCTTATGTTTTGAATCGTATGGTTTTAAATAAAAAGATTTAATTTCATGCTATTTTTATTACCTATGCGATGAATGAATGCTATGAGCCTTGTATAAGACCCCTTTGGGGTCGAGTACGC
Organism: Solanum piurae; assembly: GCA_029582685.1. NCBI lineage: Eukaryota > Viridiplantae > Streptophyta > Magnoliopsida > Solanales > Solanaceae > Solanum > Solanum piurae. The sequence continues at coordinate 2,606 of JAJOOO010023370.1, read as the reverse complement.
CATGTCGCTTCCGGGGTATAGTCTTGAGTGATGACAAAAACATTGTATCATAGCATAAGGTTGTGGGAATAGTTTTTAGGGTTGATGTCTCACAAGCTACGTCTAGTAGAGTCTTGTTCATCGGTGTGAGTCTCGACACATCTATGAGCTAGAGGCTATAGGATGATAGAAAGTTACATTTCCTTCATCATTCTTCAAGTTGTGTCATAAAGCTTTTCTCCATAAGTTCTCTCTTCTATTCCTTATCCGGTGGTCTTGAAGATGTGAATACTTGAAGGGCTAATGTTGCAAGGATTGAGGGAGTAAAAGGTGAGTTTTGATGTTAATTGTGGTTATGTGACTAGATGATTCTTGTTATGGTAGATTTGAGAGGTTATATTGTGACGTAGTCTTTAGCATGATTGGGTTGCTATATGATTATGGGTGTTGTTGGTAGAAGGTTATGATGATTTTGGAGGTAAGTTGAAAGATTTGATGAATGAGGTGTTTTAGAAAAGTGTTGATGTGTTGAATGAGTAGACTCCATAAAAAAGGGTATAAGTGTAATTTTCCTTGGTTTAGAAACACCTTGAGTGATGAGTGTGAAGGTTTAGTGATGTTTTGCTCCGACCTTAGAATTAAAGAAAGTGATGTTGTAAAGAGTTTGTATAGGCTTAACCCTAACGGGGAGATAATGTGCTTAGATGGAAAGGTCGTTGAGTGTCCTTGATGTTCTTGAGTTAGGTTGCTTGATGTTCTCACCTTAAGAGGTGTAGTGAGTCTTAGGAGTTTGGACCCGGTGTGGTAGACTCATATGAGACTTTGAGTGGTGTTGGTAAGGTTATTATGAGCAAGAATTCCTTAATGAGGACCTTCCTAGTTTAAAAGCATCGGGATGTTGATGGTTTCTTGTAAGATGTGAATGTCTTGATTTAGGTTCCTTTATGGTGTTCATGATAGACCTTAGTTGGGTTTACCCTTAAGTGGGTGATAGTATGTTGAATAGTAAGGTGGTTGAGAGTGTTGATATCCTTATCTCTTTCCTTCTATTCCTATTCAAGCTTGAAACCAAGAGCTCCTTGTAGCTTGTTTCATGTTATGGAGTCATGTGTGAATTTGAGTTTCCATGGTCTCCTTATGTTATGCATGTTCTTTTGAATTCTTGTTTAAATGAGAAAATGAGTTTTCATGATTTATGTTCCTCATAATTGATTGCATTTTTTATATGAGTTGTCTATATTCTTCATGAGGATAAATGTTGAACAATGCTTAATTGTGCTTTGAGAGTAATTGTATAATGTGCTTAATGATGTTGTGATGAGCATGATGTGATTTGGACAAGGAAGTTCCTCCAATGAAATGAGAAATGTTGAAGTTTTGGTGCATAATGAGTTTGTAGAAGTAGTTCCTACTTGCTTGTATTGCATTGAGTTTGTTTGAGCCTTTTTGATGTGGAGTTGATGTTTCCTCCAAGATTTGTGCATTGTTTATAATGTTGCATGCATGATTGTGGGCTGCTAGTCTTGAGTCGTTAACCCCTTAATGTGTTTAAAGTGTCATTCGAGGACGAATGTTCCTAATGGGGGGTAATGTAACGACCCTAAAAATGAACTAGTGAAACTAGAGACTAATGTGTGCGTTTGAGTTTGGTGTGAGGTTTGATGGTGTTTGAGGTGACCTACGGAAGGGGTCCACGCCCCGCAGGTCCATCCATGCCCCGTGGATGGCCTCCGTAGGTTAAGGGCCCCAAAACAGGCCACAGCCACGAACCACGGAGGAGACAGTACGGTCCGTCAACCAATCCACGGTCCATGGATGGGGGTCCGTGAATTGGACCTGCAATCTGTCTAAAATCGGCCAAGCCAAGGGTGGGTTGGTAAATTCCTCCCTTGGCTAGTTAAGTGCATAGACGGTTATTTTGGGTTTATTAACTTATTAGAAGACTATTAAAAGTGTTAAACTCTTTTTTACATTCTATTGTTTCAAAACTCCAACTACAATCTTCCTTCCCCCTCCAAAAGATCTCTCTCTAGAACCTCTATAGAAAGTGAAGACTCCAAGCTCCCAAGGTCAATTTTTTCAAGGCTTTCAAAGAATTTTCAGGGGGATTTCGTGGGAAGTAATAGAAAGGTATGGTAGTCTTGATCCTTATCTAATTTTCCATTCAAGGAGCCAATTCAAAGATGATTTCAAATCATGAAAATCTAGGTTTTCACTCAATCTCATGGGTTCTTTCATCAAACGTTTTCAAATGGTTTCCAATGTCAATTTATGATTGTATTGGTGTTTAATTGATGATTTATGTTGAAAATACTTTATGAACCTGTAACGACCCGAGAGCACCCCCTAGCCGTTACATGCGTATTCGACCTCTCAGAGGTAAACAAGCCTTAGCATTCATTCATCGCATAGATCATAAAAATCACTAAGAATTTAAAACTTTTATTCAATAACATCAATACGCAAGCGGAACCTACTAAGTCTCTTTAGCCAATCTTAGACAAGAACTTAAAACGTACTAAGGGACAGGGCCCTTTACAATGAAATGAAACTAAAGTGTCTATTACAATGACTAAGAAACTACTAAACATAGTCCTCGAATCTTGAGGACATACCAAAGACTTGGA
>JAJOOO010023362.1:0-12241 GCA_029582685.1 Solanum piurae | reverse complement strand
AGAATTCTACTGAAAGTTATCGAGAGTATGCCTACCGTTGGAGAAGAGAGGCCGCAAGGGTTAGGCCTCCCATGAGCGAGAAAGAGATTATTGACGCCTTCGTGCGCATTCAAGAGCCGGAGTACTACAATAGGATGATGCTCATTTTAGGAGGAAAGTTCAGTGAGATAGTCAAAATTGGTAAAGCTATTGAAGACGGTCTCAATACCGGAAAAATCATCTGAATGACTCCGCAAGATGAATCCTCGGGACTATTGAGGAGGAAGATGGAAGATGTTTCCTCTATCTCATTTGAATCAAGCCAAAAATCAAAGAGACATATTGGTCTGCATGTTCGAAAGTCTTTACCATCCAAAACCTACCCTTTAGCTCCACAAAATCCTTACCTCATCAAACCAAATTACCAAACTCCACCACCAAATCATCCAAATTACCAAGCTTCATTGCCAAATTACCCAAATGCTCAATCAAATTACCAAGCTGCATTGCCAAATTACCCAAACACCCCTCATAGCTACCAAGCTCCACAATACCAAAATTTCCAAATGCCAGCACCAACTCACCAAAATCCTCCAAGTTACCGCCAAGTATCTCCATCTTCGCGAAATAATTACAATTTTTCTCGTCAGGAGTTTTTGAAGAAACCTTCTTGAGTCTTTACTCCTTTGGTTGAAAGTCGAACCCAACTCTTTGAGAGATTGAAAGTAGCTGGTCTAATACGAACAATTGATCCAAAAAATGTCAATGTCAATTCCAGACTTTACAGGCCCGATCTTCATTGTGCTTACCATTCAGGAGGTGCTGGACATACCACTGAGGATTGCATCAACTTGAAGCATAAAATTCAAGACTTGATTGATCGAAGAATTGTCACCATTCAACCTGTCACTTCCAATGACAGTGGTGATTCACTGTTGAATCGTGGAGGATTCGTTATTAATATGATTGACCCAAAGTCTCAAGCACTTCCCCGTTAAAATGCCCCAAATTATCGTCAAATGCCTCCGCCTCAGCAAGGCCATTATGATCCTCCTCGTCCGAGATTCGAGAAGAAACCTGCTTGAAAGTTTACACTGCTCATTGAAAGTCGAACAAAGTTGTTTGAGCGGTTAACTGTGGCAGGTTTTATTCATCTAGTTAGGCCTAAGCCTGTTGATACTAGCTCTAAATTCTATCGAGCTGATCGAAGTTGTGCGTATCATTCCGACAGTGTTGGACATAATACTGAAGACTGTATTACTTTAAAGCATAAGATACAAGACTTGATCGACCAGAGGGTGGTCACTTTCCAAACAGCCGCACCCAGCGTCAACAGTAATCCTCTACCGAACTATGGAGGCGCCACTATCAATATGATAGAGATGGAGGACGAGTGGTGCATGGGAAAGATGATAGCTCCGGCTGATCCCGACTATCTTGAGAAAATTGTAGCTTCTTCAAGCATAACTGAGAAACTCAATTTTATGATCACGACACCCTATCAAGCTTTTGCTTCAATGTCAAGAGAGGGTTAGAACGAGAAAGGGATTAATCATGTTCCACCAAATTATGTGCCTCATTTATGTCAGTACTTTTTGGTAGGGGAATATGCCAATGATAACGGTTTTGGAGAAGGAATTGGGGATCTTTTTGAAGAAGGTGATGATGCGCCCAAGAAGATGATCGAGACACCAAGTATACGAGACTCCAAGCCAATGGAGGAAGTTCTTAATTGGACTTCCACTCCGCTCTTGATTCCTCGTTCATCTTGATAGACAAAGATGAATCTTATGCTGTTTCTAAAATTGGGGGTAGTCCGAATGAGGCCCGGAACCCACCTTTTGAGTTATTTTACCTAATTATGTTTTAATTTCCCTCGTAATGTTTTGAAAAAGGTAAAATGGCTCATGGTCATAGCCAAGGTTCGTATTTCCTTATTTTCAATGAAAGCCTCTTCTATTGCGAAAATTTATTTTACTTGCTTTAATTCTGCTATCTAACAATCTTTTTGTTTCAATAAAAATAGTTTTAAACTTGTCAATATCATGTCATGTCACAAGCTGAATGAACAAAATGAGGTAGATGAATATGAGTTTGAAGAGTATGATGGGGAGATCATGATATTCGAACACCTTGTCAAAAGATTTGAAACAATTCGAGACTCAGGGTAAGTCGAATCCAGATGAAACAAAAATTGTAAAGCTTGAAAGGATAACTATGTCGAAGAAGTCAGAATCAGGGTCCATCTAAGAGAAGCTCGGAAAAGAGAACTCAACAGTTTACTTAGAAGATACATCGATGCATTTGTTTTATCACATGTCGTGGTTGAACATAGACATTCATCTCAAGTTTCCAATCAACGCAGATGCTATCAAGAGTTATGATATTTGAAGATTCAGAGTTTCTTTTATTTCTTCCTTTGTAATCGCATCATTTATTTGTAATCGTCTTATGTTCTGTAGTTAGAAAATTATTTCTTGTAATGAACTACGTCTGACCTGATTTCTCAAGAATGAGATACGTAGGTGGCATATGTCGGCCTCGGTCACCCATTTATCCCTTTCAATATTTCCTTCTTTTGTATTTGAACTACGTTCGACCTGAATTCTTGAGAATGAGATACATAGGCGGCCTGTGTCGGCCTCGGTCGTTTCCTTAGTTAAATTTCTTATTTCTGTTAATCCTCGAGAGGGGAACTACGTTTGACTTGATTCCTGCCTCAACGGGATACGTAGGCGCCACAACGGCTCGGTCATATTTCCCAAAAGATTTCTATTTTTCCTTTACAATAGAAATTGGGACATAATTTTTTAGAGGGACTCAAAAATTCTCAAAAAGAAAAAGATATCTACAACAAATCAAGACTGAAGATACATTTATAATCGCAACTGGGACAGAATTTTGAGGATGGACCTCAAAATTCCTGAACGAGCAACCTTAGAATTAACAAAGAAAGTTACAGGAGTTCTTCTATATTGTAGACCGGGACAAAAAATTTGAGGAAGGTCCTCAAAAATTCCACCAAGATTACATTTCAGAGAGCAGATTAGTGTGCAAGTCAACTGCATGAAGAAGCATGGAGAGAAGACCAACACAAATCAGTCTTTCAAACTAAGAATTTTTCTTTGGATGTAGAAACAACGAAGTCACAAAAATGGCAATGTCAAAGCTGTCAAGCGTGGAAAAAACGTCATTTACACCCATCATGGCCTCATCAACATAACTTAGAAAAAATTTCGTCTCATTTTATCTTCATTTCATTATATTGCCTCAAGTGATTTATAAACAGTTTCTTTTTATTTTGCAGGAATATTGAAGACAAACGCTAATAGATTCTTTCAAAGTTTTAAGAAACAACATGTTGGAGGATCGCTAGTGACGAGTCACGATCAAAGTCACTATTAGGCTCATCATAGCATAATCCTGATAAGCCAAATGACTTAACCTAATGCTTTATCTTTACTTATATTATTTACTTCATTGTCGATACTAATGTTTGGTGTCAAGCTTTGCAGGTGATAGTATTAGTAAATTTAGGATCATATGTGAAATCGACTTCAAATCTGAAGATGATCAAAAGTGACACTATCTTAGAAGTGTTGCAAGGGAATATCATTAGAAAAAATGTTGGAGATCGCAATATCCTCATGACAATCGAAGCTATCAAATCGTTACAAGATTTCGGTAACGATTGATATGTCAGCAACAAACTCAAATTTTGTTGAGTTTGTCAAGGAATGCATGAGTGACTTTAATCTTCATGTGAAAGAATTAAGTCATTCCCCTCGATAATTCTATCTTTTAAAGAGAGAATCGCAGTCGCGACGTGCATATACGTCGATATAATTTTTTAAAAATATGATCGTCGCGTAGCAATTTAGGCATACATGTTTCTTGGCAATGTTAGGATCAAGATTTCAAAAATTGTAGGGTATTATCGAGCATCCACCTCGTTACAGCTGGAATATTATCGAGTCATCCACCGCATTACAGTTGGAATATTATCGAGCCATCCACCTCGTTATAGTTGGAATATTATCGAGCCATCCACCTCGTTACAGTTGGAATATTATCGAGCCATCCACCTCGTTACAGTTGGAATATTATCGAGCATCCACCTCGTTACAGTTGGAATATTATCGAGCATCCACATCGTTACAATTGGAATATTATTGAGCATACACCTCGTTACAGTTGGAATATCATCGAGCATCTCGTTACAGTTGGAATATTATCGAGCATCCACCTCGTTACACTTGGAATATTATCAATCCATCCACCTCGTTATAGTTGGAATATTATCGAGCCAACCACCTCGTTACAGTTGGATTATTATCGAGCATCCACCTCGTTACAGTTGGATAATAATCGAGTCATCCACCTCATTACAGTTGGAATATTATCGAGCATCCATGCACCGAAAGAAAAATCATCATCGGTTGTATCATTTTAATTACAACTATATCAAGAGAACTATCAATATATTACATCAACCTATTTTATTACTTTGACATCAAAGAAAGAGTACATTGAAGATTATATTACAAATATGAAACACAAGCTTTATTTGCTTTACGTCAAACTCAATGGAGTTGACGTCAAATATTCAAGGAGAACCATTAAGTGTCAACACGGTAAAAGACATTGTCTCACATTTGAATTGCATTTTTTATGCTAATGAGTTTTATCTTAGTCTTTGTCGAGAGCATCCGAAAGGATGAATTCTCCAAAACAAACCACAGGTGCAGACGACATAAAAAAGGATGCAGCACAATGTGGAACTTTTTCTTAGCAGCGAACTGGGACATAGTCCAAAGAGGAGTGTCGAACTCTTAGTTAGCGAGCAGCGGAGCGGCTTCCACCACCACACCCCTATAAGAAGGCATGTGGGCTTTTCTTTAGGTTTCCTGGTTTCAGTTTTGCATCCGGAAATTTTGGTCTCCACCGGAGGCATCTTTCCAATCTGAGTGACAATGCACCAAGAGCTTTGGAAAGTATGTACGTGTAAGTTCTTAACTATGGGTGTGAAGTGCACCACATTCATGACTAAGAGGTTGTAAGCCTCTTTTCATACTCGACTTACTTGTCACTCCTCTAGAACCAAAAATTATCTTGCATAATAGATTCCCTTTTCAACCGATCGAGTCCAACTACAAACAGCCTGATTCCTGAGATCTAAGGATATGTAGGCGAACTCCATATTGAAAACTCAGCTGTATTCCAACATTCACTCTTAAATCCTATTCTTGAGCATTCCGATCTCTTCATAATTTGATATCGGTATGACTTTTGAATTCTTTTAAATTCGTGCGTGAAAATCAAGCGTACCGAACTACATGTGGCCCGAGTCCTTATATAGCCTGAGATATGTAGGAAACTCATTTCTAGGGTTCGGCTATAATTCCTAAAGTCCGTACCAAAGCCTTTTTCTGAAAGATGGAGATGTGGTCGGTCAAAATTGGAGTTGTCAAATTCATTTGCCTCGAATTTCTTTCATCAATCCAAGTCAAACGATGGACACATGGCATAAACCCACATAATATCAATTTCATCAATTAGACTAGGGTTAACCATGGAAAACATACAATATCATCATAATATCATGATTTAATACTAAAAAAATCATAAACAAGTAATATCCACTCAATTGGATTCATACTCAAAACTACCCACAATATAGGAAGAAACCCTAGCTAGAATTGGGGTTCATCTTCACAATTGGGGGAAATCTAGGGGGCTCCATGGATGGAAGAATCCAAGGATGAATAAGCTATCATACCTTGATTATAAAGCCCTCACAATGCTTGCAACAATGGAGGATTTTGACCTAGATTGCTTCTCCTCTTCTTCTTCTTCTTCTTTACTTCCTAGAGAGAATTTCTTGGAGGTAATTGAGTCTCTTTAGTGAATTGCAATAATGACTAGGATCAATGTATTTAGGGGTCTATTAGCTTTATATAGGTGGTATAATTACTAATAATATGACCCCACTTAATAACTAATTATTTCTAAAAAGTTCCCTAACCCTCCTCTTAAATCGACGTAAGGGACAAGGCTACCTCACCCACGAGACCCCTACCCACGGGCTGTGCTGGTCATCCGTGGGTGGAGGTACTGGAATATAGTTTCAAGGCCTTGGCCATGACCCTCCCCCACGGGGCGTGATTCCCCAGCGTGGGTCACTATTTTTGGCAGTTTTTAGGGGCTGTTTTAGGGTCCTACTCAAGGACCCTTAGTTGGTCCTTGGAGAGTCGTACCTTGACACTTAACCGCTAAACCCTTCACTCTAAATACAGGAGGTCATTTTTACAACGTTAACCCCTCACGTAAAGCTCTAGAACCCTTACGTAAAGCTCTAGTTCAACCTACTAGTTTCCCAGTGTTACAATATCTCCCCCTTGGGAACATTCATCCTCGAATGACACTCTAGGAACTTCTTAAGGTCACAACTCTAGACTAGCAACCTATCATGCCTGTAACTCATCTAAATGCACATAAACAAAGGAAGAAACTTCAATTCCAAGATAATCATACTCCATGCAACACAATGGATTAGGAACTACATCTACCAACCCAAAATGCATGAAATTTTATATCTACTCATTTTCAAGGAGGAACTACCATCTCCTAACTAAAACATGCTCAACATACACTCATGGATCCTATATGCGATTTACTCTAAAAAAGCATTTATTCACGGAGGAATCTTTCAACTCCAAAATAAGGCATGCTTATTAATTCATCTTATGAAGTCAAATAGAAAACTCTACTCGATGCACTACAACCTGAGGTAAAACAATGCATATTAGTATTTTCTACCATGGCCTAAACTTTTCATGAACATTCATATAAAGATATCATGGCCACACATAAACACACAATGGCCTTGCTATCTAGGCACACCATCTCTCCCTTGAGAGTAAGCCTATACAAACTTTTCAGAACATCATTCATACAAATGACAACTTCAAAGTCTAACATATCAAGTCACAAAAGACCAAACAATACTGGAATCTAATAAAACATGAAACACATACCAGTAGTCACATTAAAAGGTCACTCTTGATCGTTTTAGATTGGAGGGCATATAACCTATTCTTCTTTGGAGTACTCTCATCCGGACCACTAGTGGCAACTTGATTATCCTCCTTTCCCTTAGCCTTGAGCACCGGTCAATCTCTCATTTTGTGCTTACTCTTTCCACAACCATAACAACCCTCCATACCGGCTAGGCACTTACCATGGTGATTTCTCCCACACTTGGTGCAAGTAGGCTTAGGTAATGGAGACCCACTACCTTTCTCTTGGTCAAACCTAGGGGTGTTGAGAGAATCTTGTCCAGAATACCTTTATTTAGACTTAGATCTACCTTGCCCATCGGACTTACCATTGGAGAAGTTCATCGGTCCTAGCCCTTTTTGCCTCCCTATTCTTTTTCTTGAGTTTTGACTCCTTAATTTGTTGGATGAAAACCATAAGATGAGAGATATCCATATCACCAATAAGCATTGCCGTACGACATTCTTCTTCAACCAAGTCGGACACACCCGTCAAAAACCTACTCATCCTATTTCTCGAATCTGCCACCATAGATGGAGCATACTTGGATAGTTGGGTAAATTTCAAGGCATACTCCTTAACACTCATGCTACCTTGCCTAAGGTTAATAAAATTTTCCACCTTAGCCTCCCTTAACTCTCGGGGAAAGAATCTATCAAGGAATGCTTCTTTGAACCCTTCGCACTCAATTGGGCCCGTTTCTACCGGCCTATTATATTTCCATTGTTCATACCATATTTGTTCTACATCTCTCAATTGGTAAGCGGCTAACTCCGCTTTCTCTACCGAAGTCAACCCCATGATAGCAAGCACCTTATACACCTCATCTATAAACCCTTGAGGATCTTCCTCCACTTTGGAGCCACAAAACTCCAGAGGGTTCATTCTCAAAAACTCACTTACCCTTAAAGCCACGGAATTCACATTAGGATTCACTGGAGCTACCATCTTTCTATTGACTTGAGCCATCACGACCTGAGCCAACAATTGGATAGTTGACCTAAACTATGCATGAGTCACATTCTCTCTTATTGGGTAAATTCAAGCTTGAGGAAGAGCTTGGGGTGGAGCTCGAGGAGGAACCTCTTGATCCACATTTCCTTCCTCATCTCTCCTAGCATTTGCCCTTGTATTAGCCATAACTTGAAAAACCATAAGGCACAAATTTGGAGAAAGACCTAATAAAGCCAACTCTATAGCACGACTTAGAGAATGAAGAAGTGAAGTTTCCTAAGCATCCAATAGACTCCTATTCATAAATGTGGCGCGATTCACATTTATGAACAAGACTCTACTAGACGTGGTTTGAAACATCCTAGAACCATTATAAACCTTGTGCTCTGATTACCAAGTTTTTCATGACCCCGGAGTACACCATAGATGTTACATGGTGTACTTGACCCTGAAGGGGTCTCATACAAGCCCTTAGCATATCATAACATAAGTGCAAAATTTTTAAAACATTTTCCATACAATCAAAGTCTTTATAAAAGCAAAGCAGAAATTTTACTACACTTGTCTCAAACCATCTAACACAACTTTGAATAACTCTTGGGACACAGCCCATATAATAGTCTCAAAATATAAAAGAAAGACATAAAGGAAATGGTGGCTTCATCTTCGATGCTATGAGGACTCACCAATCTTCAACTCCTTACACTTCTAGAAACCTATCTTCAAGAATGGAACTCAAAATCACCGGACCCTACATTTGATGAGAATGTAGGCAAGAGTATGCGTTAGTACAAAAGTACTAAATATGATATCTAGCATAACGTAAGAGCATAGCATCATAAGGATTATTCAACATAAGATATAATCCATAAGCATAAGAGATACTTCATGAAATATAAACAATAAGCATTAGAGACAATATCATAATCATAAGCAATATCTCCAACATAAGCATCATATAAGCATTATTTAACACTTAGTCCTTCATATCATAAGAGAACTACTTCTCAAGTAAGCTCATAGAATACTTGTGCATTGCATGAATAAGACCTCATAATCCCATTCATACTAAGTACCCCCCCTTTGGCCATCATAATCATATTTACCATCTTATGGTCTCATCCTTAGCTTAATTCTCATGACCAAAGGAATCTCTCAACTTTAGTCAATCATAACATAACAAGGAAGGCAACTATAGCACAATCCTATCTAAACATACATCATATAAGAGAACACTTCCTTAGGTAACCTTAAGTGATACTTGTGCGATGCATGAATAAGACCCCATAATCCTATCCACACTAAGTACCACTTTTAGGTCATCATACTCATACTTCTTGATTGGAGACTAGTCCCCCTTTTTAAGAAATTGGAACTCTAGGAGATACTTCCGAGAAGATTTGGTCTACTTTCCTAGGGTAGAACCGGTTTGTTAGCTTAGTTGGACCCACTAGCTAACTTTCCTACAAGCCACGTAGTTATGGGATATGGAGATTCCACTAGGAAACCCGGACTCCACATGTGAAGGACTCCATATCATGAGATATACTTTGGGAAACTCGACTCTACTTGTGAGAGTTCCCATCTTGGAAGCCGGACTCAATTAGATAAAAGCTTCTATATCAATTCAATATCCACTCGGTGCTAGGCATAAATACCACAAGATAGTTTATTAAGTTCTTACTTAATTTATGATTCATGGAGGGTTGTCCTTGACAACCAATCCATGTTTCAAGTGCTTCTATCACTTTATGCATTTAAACATTCCTAATTCAACATATTAGCTTTACTCTCAAAGCCCTAACAATCAACACTCATGACTACAAGCCTTACTCTCAAAGCTTTACCTCTTACCAACATCATTCATACCTATATTTCAAAGCATTCTAATCACATTCTTCATTATCAAGTGATTATAGTCATAAATCATCATAAAGGTTCAACTTCAAACTTTACTAGTCATGATACAACATATATAAATTATTCTAATTCAATTCATTTCTACATGATTTTATTCATGAACAATTACAATACAATTCATCTATTTTAGAATATCATCTATCACTCCTCAATTTCACCTCTCATGGCATAAACCCACATAATATCAATTTTATCCAATAGACTAGGATTAACCATGGAAAACATAAAATATCATCATAATATCATGATTCAATACTAAAACAATCATAAACAAGTACTATCCACTCAATTGGATTCATACTCAACACTAGCCACAATATAGGAAGAAACCCTAGCTAGAATTGGGGTTCATTTTCACAATTGGGGGAAATCTAGGGGGCTCCATGGATGAAAGAATCCAAGGATGAATAAGCTATCATACCTTTATTATAAAGCCCTCACAATTCTTGCAACAATGGAGGATTTTGACCTAGATTGCTTCTCTTTTTCTTCTTCTTCTTCTTCTTCTTTACTTCCTAGAGAGAGAATTTCTTGGATGGAATTAGGTCTCTTTAGTGAATTGAAATAATGACTAGGATCAATGTATTTAGGGGTCTATTAGGTTTATGTAGGTGGTCTAATAACTAATAAATTGACCCTACTTAATAACTAATTAATTCTAGAAAGTTCCCTAACCCTCCACTTAAACTGACTTAAGGGACAAGGTTGCCTCACTCACGAGACCCCGACCTACGGGGCATGATGGTCATCCGTGGGTGGAGGTACTGGAACATGGTTTCAAAGCCTTGAACCACAACTGGTTAACATTTCAAGGACACTTCTTCCAACTCTAAGTGTCAACGATCGCTAGTCAGTATAAAACCAAACTAAGTGAATTGGGGTCGAATCCCACAAGGAGTTGTACGTGTTTAAGATTCATTAGTAAAGAGTGAACATGGTTGATATACCGTGAGTTTACGGTATTACTAAACCATTTCACTTACAAGTTGTGTGTGTCTAGGGCCTTTTTGTATTGGTTTTTATGTGTTTTTGTCATATTTTGCGGGAAAGATGTTCAGGCGCGAAAGTAAAGACACAGCTGAAAGAAATGCAGAAAAGGGCATCTACGGAGGTGATCTACGGACCGTAAGTCCATTGACGCTACGTAGATGGTGGTTGTAGATCAGCATGCAAGGCATGGAAGGCAAATCAGGGAAATCTGACTAAGTGTGGAACCACGGTGACCATTGACGGTTCGTAGATTGACCTACGGACCGTACTATTGATCCGTAGATTGATACTGCGAGGGTTGCAGTACCTAATTTTTGAAGATTCCAAGTATGGAGCTACGGAGAGAGATTAACGGACCGTAGATCAATCTACAGTCCGTACTGCAGTTCCGTCATTTGTTTCAGAGAAGCTGATTTTTGGAAGCTGAAATATTTTCCAAGTCCTGGCTGACAGAAGGGATTCACGAACCGTAGATCCATTGACGGTCCGTGAGTCAGTCTCGTGGAATGAAGACGCGTGCCTGAACAAACTTTCCTTATTTTGTTTCCTTTTTTATTTAGGATTTGTTTTCTATAAATAGGGCATCTAAACCTCGTTTTTGGGGGTTGGATTTTATTACTTTTATTCTAGTTCTTGACATTGGGAGATTAACTTGCAACTTTAGCAATTATTAATTTCTTAAGATCATTGTGAAGATTTTGGGGGTTGCAATTCAAGTTGAATTTCTGGGTTTATTATTCTTCTTACGTAAGTTCATAATTCTTTCATTTACAACAATGAATTGTGTTCATATGATTATGGGTAACTAAAACTCCACAACTAGGGTTGTGGGAACCATGAGCGATTAACAACGTATGAATAGTAAATAAGAAATTCTTGAATAGTGTGTTTGTATGCATTGATAATTCTTTCGTTTAAAAGTCTTTTTAACGGTGGCCAACGTTAGAAATCGCCTTGTTGCTACTTGCCGGACCAATGAGGTAATCAACAAGAAAAGAATTATCAACATAGATTTAGTGTAATACTATCTAATAGACTAAGTGTCGATTGGTGCGAAGTAATATCTAAGCCAAACATCGATGTGATGTCTAATATGAGGTAAAGGTAAGGGTTAGTAAATTATACACACGTAGCCGGACCAAGGTTCGGGGTGAAATTCTCTAGATGCCGGACCAAGGATTTAGAGATACCTAACTTATCACTTTGCATGTAGTACACTAGGAAAGGATCGCTATTACTAGGATTACTGCGTTATGAGCTTGTGGGGAACACGTATACCCTAGTTAATTCTCTCATCTTGATAACAACCAAATTGACTTTTGTTTACTGATTACTTACT
>JAJOOO010023360.1:0-12216 GCA_029582685.1 Solanum piurae | reverse complement strand
AAATGAATCTTCATTTTTGTGGTTACAGTAAAGAGAATCCTAAGGATAATAAACCAAATAATTTATCTAGAAGAAAGCAAAATATACTTTGACAAATTAAGCTTGCTTACTTGCTAATTAAAAATAATATATGAAATTATAATTGCAAAAGATAATTACCTCAAAGCTTAAACTACACTAGCATGCCTCCCGGCTCCCACTAATTCTTCAACGGAGGCAATGACTCCAAAATAAAATAAAATTTTAGTGTGATTTTATAGTGTTATAAACTTGTACATTAAATAATTGGAGGTTATGAATATGAAAGGTTTGATAGTTATGGATATTATTAATACTAATTAAGAATATAATTCATTCAATTGAAGAGGTATGAATTAACATGATTTTGCAAGAAAAAATAATTGAAAGAAGTGAAAAAAAAAAGTCAAAAAAAGAGAAAAAAATTAAATATGAATGGAGGACATAGAGAGGTGCCGCATCACCTTCTCTATGTTCCTCCTTTATATATATATATATATATATATATATATATATATAGATACTAGTGAATTTGACCGCGCTTCACGCGGTTTATAAGAAAATCAATAAATTAAAAATAATATTTTTATAACTTCATATAGCGGAAATAAATTTTAATTTTGTTATATTGATTAAAACACAAAAATAATATTTTTATTGGTGTTAGGTGAACCGCATTTAAAAATAAGTAAATTTGCATTTCAAATAAAAGAAAAATGACAAAAAATAAAATCATAAAAACACGAACACACAACATATTTTTTTAACAAAGTGAAGTACATATGACATTATTATGCATATTTGATATAGGCTTTGAGACAATATATTCAAAAGAGCACAAATTTTTTTCTTCAAAAAATTGATGAATGTACAATAATGTAGTTGTCTAAACAATGAAACTTACTCATGGCATCTCTATGAAAAACTTGCATAATTATGCTTTCTAATGATCTTTTACTGTGTTGAGTTAAGTCTTCCACTGAGTTAAGTAGCCAGGACAAGGGTTCGCTTGGGGCCAACAATGATCTTCGAGTGTCGGCCACGTCGAGGATGTAGACTCGGGACGTGACAGTATGGTCTAAGATTATGCTTGAAGGAGCATCTCCTAGAGATCAAACTAATGAACTAAGAGTATGCTTTAAATAGTAATTCCTAGGGTTTAACCTTAATGAGCTAAGATGTACTTAATATAGTATATCCTTGGGTTCCAAGTAATGAGGGACTAAGACAAGTTAGTGAAGGACCTCATAATGTTTAAGAGTATAAATGGACTTAGATATGATTGAGTAGATATGCTTGAGTAGTGCCTCCTAGAGTCCATAATAATAATGAACCTAGACATGCTAAAAGAAGTATCTCATAGGGTCCAACTTTATAATGAACTAAGATCATGCTTTAAGTAGCATCTCCAAGAGTTCAAGTTTAATGAACTTAGATTATGCTTTTAGTAGTATTTCCTAGAGTTCCAACATGATGAACTAAGATGTACCTAGTATAGTATCTCTTAGGGTTCAAACAAGAAGGGACTAAGATAGATCTAGTAAAGTGTCTCCTAGTGCCCCCATACTTTAAAAAGAGGGCTAGTCCCTAAATAAGGAACATGAGTATGATGACCTAAAGAAGTACTTAATATGAGTGGTAGTATGAGATGCTACTCATGCCTTACACAAGTATGACTTAAGGTTACCTTATAAGTGTTGCCTTACATGAGTTATGCTTGATGGATTGTTGTTATAGATGCCTTCCAAGATATGATTGACTAAAGGTGATAGTTCCCTTATCTACATGAAGTAAGCTACTAGTGATACCAACGGAGGGTGAATATGACTAGGATGACCTTAAGGTTATACTTAGTGTGAAGGGTAGTATGGGATGCCTTTCATGCATTACACAAGTGTGTCTTGAGGTTACTTAGAAGTATGGTACTCTTGTGGTAGAAAAGCTTAGAGACTTGACCATGTATATAGACTATGATTAAGATGACTAAAAGGGGATACTTGTCTTGGGTGGTATTATGGGATGCTATTCATGCTTTGCACTTGTATGCTTTTGAGGTTACTTGAGAATGGTTCTATTATGGTATTGATGACTAAGAGTCAATTGTGCTTATATGATTATGTCTTATCTCCTATGCTCATTAACTATGTCTCATGTTGACTAACCATTTTGAGATGCTCTTATGATGTTGTGCTAGCTTTCATACTTGGTACATTTTGTACTAACGCATATTGCCTACATTCTAATCAAATATAGGGTCTTGTAGATTGGGTTCTTTTGGAGGCTAGGTTTCTAAGGTGCAAGAAGAGTTGGAAATTTTGGTGAGTCCTCATAGCTTCGAGGACAAAACCCACCTTACCTTTACGTCTTTTAGTTTCATTGCAGGGCCTGTGTCCTAAGAGTTTATTCTAAAAAAATGTATTTGATGGCTTGAGACAAAGTGTAGAAAGTCTTCCGCTTGTTTTATGAAAAATAACTTCGATTGTAAAAGTTTTAAATTTTCCCATATTTTCTATTATCTTATGTTCAAGATATATTAAGGGCTTGTATGCGACCCCTTCGAGGTCAACTACACCATATTATATTTAAGGGGTACCTTTGGGTCGTGACACCTGGTTACCTGCGTCTGCATCATAAGAAGATGCAGGCCAACTGACATCAATACATTGAATGTACAAGTATGCGAGTTGAAATTCTAAACACAACATAGGCTTGAAAAGAATGCTTACCGTGGCTTTACTCAACTCCTGAATAACTTAACTCATTATAAAGCAATAACGCATATGCAATATATAGAAAGCTTGTAAAAATAGTGGAAAACAACTTAGGTCGTTAAAGAAATGCAATAACAAACTCAACTTTACTCATATAATAAAGTAATATAGTTTCTTTGGGAGTTTCTCTAATCGACAACCACCACTATGAGCCTAAATGGTGATACAATGTCTTGCCCACACTGCTAGAACTGTCCTATACTTTGCCATCATATAGAACGCTTAACTAAGTGGATCCACTAGTTTATGCTAAAAAGAAACTTAAGGAGTCATCTAAAAAGTATCATCCTTTACTACCCATGATGACTACATGGTTTATGGAGACTTGAGTTAATATGAACTCACATCCCCATATCGGTGCTCAATACTACTCCCAAAATATACTTAGCTCATATGTTTTTAAAACAAACTTCTCTCTTTGGTTTGAGATAATTACTCAAAACTTAGTTTAAAACCTCTCTTGGAATCGATGTCCCTTTTCTTGTTCAAATGTGAAAACATTTTAAACTCTTGGGAATACTTAGTTCCCTTATAGCTTTTTGAGAAATGAACTCAACTCTTTACTCTTTGCTTTTTCGAGTCTTAAAATAAAGTTAAAACGTTTGTGAAAGACTTTTGAAAACTTTATAAACTTCTCTTGACTTGCTTCTTAACTTCTAGACTTGATTCTTAACTTTCCTTGAATTGAATTATGGATTCAAGGTTCATGTTCTCATGTTTATGGATGATTTCATGATGTCTATATGTACCTAAGAGTGTTGGAATCAACTAGAAAACATAGGTACATTGCTAAGGAACTAGTACGGAAAGTTGAGGAAGAAATGGGAAGAACTGGCGTCCCTGGCGCTTTGAGAGGCGCGGGGCGCTAGAGGGTGAAGATCAGAGACTGTACTGGGGCACGCTGGCTGGCGCGGCACCTCAAGGGTGAAACTTCATAGAGCCTGTTGGCTGGCGCGACGCCCCACCTCTTTCCCCAGGTGTTTGACGACTTTTCTTCTCTATTTTTCATCTCTAAACCCTTTAAACTTAATTGGTTCTTTCCCCAAACACTTAGAATCATTTATACTCTCAATAGACGTCAGATTTTACTCGAAAACAAAACTAAAAACATGAATCAATCTCAAGAAAACTCCAACAACACAACCCACAAGGATTCAAATGAACTTCATCAAGAATTCAAGGGATTTACTTTCGAATCTAATAAACTTTACTGAATTGAATCATGATTGGCGCATGGGTGAACTTACCCATCGCTATGTGATGTCACATACCTCATAGGGTTCACCCCTTGACAAAATCCACAAGCTAAACTCGAACGTTCTTGATGATACTTGATTTCTCTTCTCCTTTCTCCCATTTTCTCTTTTCTCCAAGCCCTAGCGTGAACTTCAACTTTTCTAAACTGACTAAAATCTGAATTTACCTCAATTAAACTCCTAAAATCGAATTAAAACAATTGGTAAGGAAAAAACTAAAATACCCTTCCAAAATCCGGATTAGACTTTCCTTATTCAGACAACCCAACTTCCAAAGGGCATATCTCACTCATACGAACTCTAAATCGCGTAAACTCGGTGGCGTTGGAAAGATTATTCCAAGATATTTCCTACCATATCTGGTAGTACACCTAAATCATCCTAATCTAGGAGTTCTTGCCGTTTGAAGTTGACCAAAACTCAACTTATTCTAACTTAACAAAATTTCCAGATTTTCATTCTTTTCAAAAATGACTATTTCCAATTATTAACTCCTTCCTAGTTATTTCAATTTGCGAGATGTTATAATTTCTCCCCCTTGGGAACATTCGTCCTCGAATGAGATTACTCTTACTAGGCTAAAGGTGTAACATGCAACATTAAGCTCAAACAACCAATCAAGCAATGCAATTACAACATGCTAACTTACAAATAAAAAGCCAAAAAAATATTAGTACCTTAATTCGGAACTTCTCCGGATTCGAAGAGATGTGGATATATCTTCTTCATATCATCCTCAGCTTCCCAAGTAGCTTCCTCAACAAATTGGTTCCTCCAAAGGACTTTGACTGATGCTACCTCTTTTGTTCTCAACTTGCGAACTTGGCGATCTAAAATCTGAACATGAATCTCCTCATAAGACAAGTTATCCTTGATCCCAATATCTTTGATTGGTATGATCAATGAATGACCGCTCATGCATTTCTTCAACATGGAGATATGAAACACCGGATAAACCACTGCTAACTGTTGTGGTAGCTCCAACTCATAAACTACATTACCTAACCTTATTGATATTCTGTAAGGGCCAATATACCGGGGACTATGCTTCCCCTTCCTACAGAATCTCAAAACAACTTTCATGGGTGAAACTTTCAAGTATACCCAATCATCTACTTCAAACTAAGCTAACTCCCTTCTCCTAACATCAGTGTAGGATTTCTAACGACTCTGCGCCGTTTTCAACCTCTTTTGAATCACTTTCACCTTCTCCATAGCTTGATGAAATAAATATGGTCCTATAAACCTAGCTTCACCAACTTCAGACCATCCAATAGGAGATCTGCATCTTCTCCTATAAAGAGCTTCATAAGGAGCCATTTGGATGCTAGAGTGGTAACTATTGTTGTAAGCAAATTCAATAAGAGGTAGGTGATCATCCCAATTACCTTTGAAATCAATCACACAAACTCTCAACATATCCTCTAAGGTATGAATAGTATGATCTTCTTGACTGTCTGTCTAAGGATGAAAAGCAGTACTTAAGTTCACCTTTGAACCCAAACCTTTTTGGAATGACTTCCAAAACTGTGCAGTAAACTATGCAGTAAATTGCGCACCTCTGCCCGAAATAATAGATATAGGAACCCCATGAAGTCTTACCATATCTTGAATATACAACTTAGTATAATCTTCTACTGAATGGGTAGTCTTTACCGGCAGAAAATGGCTAATTTGTCATTCTATCAACAATCACCCAAATAGAATCATGCTGTCTGTGAGACCTTGGTAAACCTCTGATGAAATTCATATTAATCATCTCCCACTTCCATTTCGGAAGTTCTATATTCTGAGCCAAACCACCTGGTCTTTGATGCTTTACTTTAATTTATTGGCAATTCGGGCACTTAGCAATAAATTTAGCAAATGCCCTTATTCATACTATTCCACCAATAGACTTCTCCCAAATCACGATACATCTTTGTGGAACCCGAATGAATGGAATACTTGGAGCTATGAGCTTCCTCCATGATCCTCTCTTGGAGTCCATTCACCATTGGTACGCACAATCTACCTTGATATCTCAATACGCCATCTCCCCTTTGTTCAAAAGCTAATACTTTTTTCTTATGAACATTTGCCTTCCATTCAAGCAAAATAGGATCTTGGTCTTGCTTTTCTTTTACTTCTAACACTAATGATGATTCGGCCCCATTCATCACCACTACTCCTCCTTCTGTGAAATCCATTAGTCGGACTCTTAAGCATGCAAGTCTATGCACATCTTTCGCTAACTCTCTCTTTTATTTCTCAACATGGGCGGCACTACCCATAGACAACCTGCTTAAAGCATCAGCAACAACATTAGCCTTACCTGGGTGATAAAGAATAATCATGTCATAATCCTTGAGTAATTCTAACCACCTCTTTTATTTGAAATTAAGTTTTTTCTGAGTGAACACATATTGAAGACTCTTGTGATCAGTGAATACATCAACATGAACACCATACAAATAATGACGCCATATCTTTAAAGCAAATACTACAACAACCAACTCTAAGTCATGGGTTGGGTAATTCTTCTCATGAACTTTCAACTGTCTGGAGGTATAAGCTAAACCTTGCCATTCTGCATTAACACACAACCCAAAACAATTCTAGATGCATCACAGTACACAACAAAACCTTGCGTACCTTCTGGTAAGGTCAAAACTAGGGCAGTAGTCAACTTCTCTTTCAATTCTTGAAAGCTTTTCTCACAAGCTTCAGACCATTGAAACTTTACTATTTTCTAAGTTAACTTGGTCAAAGGGGATGAAATGGATGAGAACCTCTCTACGAACCTTCTATAATAGCCGTCCAAACCCAAGAAACTCCTAATATCAGTTGGAGATGTGGGTCTAGGCTAATTTTGCACGGCTTCTATTTTCTGAGTATCAACTTTAATTCCATCTCCAGACACAATGTGGCCTAAGAATGCCACAGACTCAAGCCAAAACTCGCACTTAGAGAACTTGACATACAACTCTCTATATTTTAAAGTCTAGAGAACTATTCTGAGATGGCTAGCATGATCTCCTTCATCCTCGAATAAATTAGTACGTCATCAATAAAGACGATAACAAACATATCTAAATAAGGTTTGAATACTCTATTCATAAGGTCAATGAATGCAGCAGGCGCATTGGTCAAACCAAATGACATAACTAGGAACTCATAATGACCATAACGGGTCCTGAATGTTGTCTTAGGAATATCACATTCCATTACTTTCAATTGATGGTAGCCTGATGTGAGATCTATCTTAGAGAAGCAAGTAGCACCCTGAAGCTGTTCGAAAAGATCATCAATTCTTGGAAGAGGATACTTGTTCTTGATGATAACCTTGTTCAACTAACGGTAATCTATACACATCCTAAGGAAACCATCTTTCTTTCTCACAAATAAGACCGGAACGCCCCAAGGTGAGATGCTTGGTCGAATAAAGCCCTTATTTAGGAGATCTTTTAACTGTTCTTTAAGTTTTTTCAACTCTGCTGGTGCCATTCTATATGGTGGAATAGATATAAGATGAGTATCTGGAAAAATGTCTATACCAAAGTCTATTTCTCTTTTGGGAGGGACTCCGGGTAGGTCATCTGGAAACTTTTTTACTACTGCAGTTGACTAAATAGGAGGTGTCTCAACACTAGAGTCATTAACTCGGACTAAGTGATAGACACACCCCTTGGAAACTAACTTTCTTGCCTTAAAGTACAAAATAAAACAACCCTTAGGCATTGCTGAACTACTTTTCCACTCTAAGAATGGCTCATTAAGAATTTGGAACCTAACGACTCGAGTTCTACAATCAATGGAGGCATAACAGGCATGAAGCCAGTCCATACCTAGCATGACATCAAAACCTACCATGTCTAACTCAATTAAATTAGACATGGTGTCTTTGTGATATATGGTAATGACACAATCACGATATACTCACTCAGCTAGAATAGACTCTCCAATAGGTGTTGAAACACAAAAGGGTTCACAGAGTTTCTCAGGAAGAACATCAAAACTATTTGCAACATAAGGGGTTACAAAAGATAAACTTGCTCCTGGGTCTAACAAAGCATAAACATCAATAGTAAAGGTTTTGATCATACCAGTTACAACATCTAGAGAGTTCTATTTCTCTTGGCGACTAGTGATCGCATAAAGGCGGTTTGCTCATCTGCCAGTATCGGAAGTAGATCTTCCAGGTGCAGCCCTATCTGGTGGAGCAACTGATGAAAATTAGGCTTTATTGCCCTAATTTTCACTA
The DNA here is from genome assembly GCA_029582685.1 of Solanum piurae. Classification (NCBI taxonomy): domain Eukaryota; kingdom Viridiplantae; phylum Streptophyta; class Magnoliopsida; order Solanales; family Solanaceae; genus Solanum; species Solanum piurae. The sequence continues at coordinate 3,928 of JAJOOO010023360.1, read as the reverse complement.
CCTTGCTTGTTCTTAAGGCACTTTTTCATGAATTAACCCTCTTTTCCACACTTGAAACAACCTGACAGGACATCACGACACTTACCTGTGTGGGTTCTACCACACCTAGCACATGCAAGAACCTAGTTACCTCTTTGTGCCACAGACTGCGTAGGTCTAGCTTTGAAGTGCTGGGAATTCTGGCTATTATGCTAATTTTTGTTTCTGGGTGCAGGTGCACTAGCAGATGATGGTGCAGGTTCCTTTTGCTTTTGCTGAAAGGACGAACGGTTCACATTACTTTTCTGCTGCCCGAACTCATTCCTTGTCTTAGCTTTCTTATTTCTGAATTCTTCTTTGTCCCTCAGCTTTTCTTCTTCAACATGCTGCACATAGAACATCAACCTTGATATATCCATGTCCCTAATTAGCATCGCTTCCCTGCCCTCCTTGCTTGATAAACGGGACAACCCAACAACAAACAGAATCATTCTACTCCTCATATCCGCAACCATCTCCTGAGCATAACATGATAGTTGGGTGAACTTCAACCGATACTCATGAACACTCAAAGAATCCTGCTTAAGGGTAAGAAATTCTCGTACCTTAGCCTCTTTCAGTTCTCGGGGGAAGAAATGCCCCAAGAAGGCCTCCTCTAAACATGCCAACTCGCAGGTGGTGCATCCTCAGCTCTACCCTCTTTCCACTGGTCAAACCAAGTCCTAGAAACATTCTTCAGTTGATATGCAAGTAGTTCAACTCGCTCAATATTGGCAACATGCATAACCTCAAATACCTTTTTCAGTTCCTCAATAAAACTCTCTGGATCCTCAGTAGTGCTTGAACCCGTGAAACTTGGAGGATTCATCCTCAAGAACTCTAAGATCCTCAAAGTATCAGTCACTTCCTATCTATCTCCTTTCTATTACCCAATATGATTAGTCACAGCTTGGCTCAACATCCGGATAGCCTCACGGAACTCAACATTGGTAACCTCTCCTTGGGGTTGCACTTCAGGTGCATTAGGTACCCTTTGCTCCTCAACATTACGCCTAGCAGGACAACCTCTGACATCTCTTCGTGGAGGCATGATTATCTGGAAACACGCGCAAGCACGAATTAGAAAGAAACTCTTTTTTTAGAGATCAAACTCTAACGCACGAAATGAGTGTGAAAGAAGTGAGAAAATTTCCTAAGTGTTGCAGCCTCCTAATTATAGATGTGACACGCTTCACACCGATAACTAGGACTCTAAAGACACGACTTCATAGACTCTATAGGACTCTTGAACTCTGTGCTCTGATACCAAGTTTGTCACGCCCAAGCCTACACCCCTGACTTGGCTGGCACTCGAGAACCATTGCTGGCCCCAACCAAACCCTTAGCCTGGCTTACTTACTCAACCGAAGACTCTAAGCATTATTACAATGATCAAATGCACTTACTCAATTGTTAAATAAAATAACTTAGAATGTTTAAAAGTCAACATTCAACTTGGCCAAAATGGCAACTCAAGTCTTAACATATAAAATGATAATGTAAAGACAACTGAACTACTAACTGTCTATGAAGCCTCTAAAACAAAAAGGGATGTCGGGACAAGACTCTCGATCATCCTAACAATGAAATACTGTAAGCAAAGCAAAAGGAGTCCTCCAGAATGCAAGGAGGCTCACTAACTTACTCTGAGTGCTCAACTGGATCAACGAGGCGTTGGGTGATGATCCTGGTTACTTGCGTCTGCATCATAAGAAGATGCAGGCCAACTGGCATCAATACATTGAATGTATGAGTATGCGAGTTGGAATGCTAAACACAACATAAGTTTGAAAAGAATCTGAAAGGAACGCTTACCTTGACTTTACTCAACTCTTGAATAACTTAACTCATTATAAAGCAACAAAGCATATGCAATATATAGAAAGCTTGTAAAAATAGTGGAAAACAACTTAGTTCGTTAAATAAAATGCAATAACAAACTTAACTTTACTCATATAATAAAGTAATATAGTTTTTGTGGGAGTTTCTATAACTGACAACCACCACTATGAGCCTAAGTGGTGATACAACCTCTTGCCCACATTGCCAGAACTGTCCTATACTTCACCATCATATAGAATACTTAACTAAGTGGATCCATTAGTCTATGCTAAAAAGCAACTTAATGAGTCATCTAAATAGTATGATTCTTAACTACCCATGATGGCTAAATGGTTTATGGAGACTTGAGTTTATATGAACTTGCATTCCCATATCGGTGCTCAATACTACTCCCAAAATATACTTAGCTCATATGTTTTTTAAACAAACTTCTTTCTTTGGTTTGAGATAATTACTCAAAACTTAGTTTAAAAGCTCTCTTGGAATCGATGTTCCCTTTCTTGTTCAAATGTGAACATTTTAAACTCTTGGGAATACTTAGTTCCCTTATAGCTTTTTGAGAAATGAACTCAACTCTTTACTCTTTGCTTAACTCAAAATTTAAGTCTTAAAACAAAGTTAAAACGTTTGTGAAAGACTTTTGAAAACTTTATAAACTTCTCTTAACTTGCTTCTTAACTTGCTTCTTAACTTCTAAACTTGACTCTTAACTTTCCTTGATTTGAATTATGGATTCAAGGTTCATGTTCTCATGTTTATGGATGATTTCATGATGTCTAGATGTACCTAAGAGTGTTGGAATCAACTAGAAAACATAGGTACATTGCTAAGGAACTAGTATGGAAAATTGAGGAAGAAATGGGAAGAACTGACGTCCATGGCGCTCTAAGAGGCGTGGGGCGCTAGAGGGTTAAGATCAGAGAAAGTCCTGGGGCGCGCTGGCTGGCGCGACGCCCCACCCCTTTCCACAGGTGTTTGACGACTTTTCTTCTCCGTTTTTCATCTCTAAACCCTCTAAACTCAATTGGTTCTTTCCCCTAACAGTTATAATCATTTATACCCTCAATATATCAGATTCTACTCGAAAACACAACTAAAAACATGAATCAATCTCAAGAAAACTCCAAAAACACAACCTACAAGGATTCGAACGAACTTCATCAAGAATTCAAGGGATTTACTTTCGAATGTAATAAACTTTACTGAATTGAATCATGATTGGCGTGTGGGTGAACTAACCCATCGCTATGTGGTCTCACATACCTCATAGGGATCACCCCTTGACGAAATCCACAAGCTAAACTCGAACGTTCTTGACGATTCTTGATTTCTCTTCTCCTTTCTCCTCTTTTCTCTTTTCTCCAAGCCCTAGCGTGAACTTCAACTTTTCTAAACTGACTAAAATCTGAATTTACCCCAATTAAACTCCTAAAAACAAATTAAAACAATTGGTAAGGAAAAGACTAAAATACCCTTCCAATTCAGATTAGACTTTCCTTATTCAAACAGCCCAACTTCCAAAGGGAATATATCACTCATACGAACTCGAAATCGCGCAAACTCAGTGGCGTTGGAAATATTATTCCAAGAGCTTTCCTACCATATCTGGAAGTACGCCTAACTCATCCTGAGCTAGGAGTTATGGCTGTTTGAAGTTGACCAAAACTCAACTTATTCTAACTTACCAAAATTTCCAGATTTTCATTCTTTCCAAAAACGACTATTTCCAATTATTAGCTCCTTCCTAGTTATTTCAATTTGCGAGATGTTACAGTTTTGACTACTACTTTGTACAAATTTTAATTGTGATTGGTGGTATGTTGTAGTCTAGTGGTTATTGGTTGATGTTTTTTTTTATTTGTTGATATTTGATATTTTAATCTTTTTTAAAATGATTGGAACTGAAACATCAAATTCAATGTGAAATTATTGCAGCAGACCATATATATGGAAAAATTATTTAACTTCCATTTCTTTATGATTGAGTTGTATAAAAATATTCAAGATATTGGGCTCGTGCTCAGCACGGGCCATGGCCCCTAAGGAATATATATATATATATATATAT
>JAJOOO010023359.1:0-11359 GCA_029582685.1 Solanum piurae | reverse complement strand
CAAAAAATGGAATCCCCACAAGGATTCGAACTTGCAACATTGCTAAAATTAGAATTTGCATTTTGTCGACTTCTTTTTCCCTGTTTTTATTTTAAACATAAAAATATTACTCTTTCCATTTCAATTTACGTGATACACTTTCTTTTTTAGATTATTTCAAAAAGATATTACTTTTCTATTTATTAGAAACAACGTTAATTTGTAATTTTCTTTTTGTTCTTAATGAAATAATTTATATATGTAGCACTTTTTTCTAGTGCAAAAAATGGAATCCCCACAAGGATTCGAACTTGCAACATTGCTAAAATTAGAATTTGCATTTTGTCGACTTCTTTTTCCCTGTTTTTATTTTAAACATAAAAATATTACTCTTTCCATTTCAATTTACGTGATACACTTTCTTTTTTAGATTATTTCAAAAAGATATTACTTTTCTATTTATTAGAAACAACGTTAATTTGTAATTTTCTTTTTGTTCTTAATGAAATAATTTATATATGTAGCACTTTTTTCTAGTGCAAAAAATGGAATCCCCACAAGGATTCGAACTTGCAACATTGCTAAAATTAGAATTTGCATTTTGTCGACTTCTTTTTCCCTGTTTTTATTTTAAACATAAAAATATTACTCTTTCCATTTCAATTTACGTGATACACTTTCTTTTTTAGATTATTTCAAAAAGATATTACTTTTCTATTTATTAGAAACAACGTTAATTTGTAATTTTCTTTTTGTTCTTAATGAAATAATTTATAGTCATAATTATGACTAAGATTGTTTTAGATCTTCTCCTCCAAATTTTTCTTTTCTTTTTGTCAAAAAATTTTTACACTCGATGTCGATTTTCTCTTACGCTTTATTATATTATCTAAATCAATTGAATGCATATGAAAAAAGAAATAGTTTAGATTATGATAATTTAAATCTTATCGAGAATTAAAATTACAAAATAAAATGCATGTTACATTAAAGGATGGCATGAAAAATTATACTGAAATCTCATATGATTTTGTTGATCTTTAAAGATTTTTATTGTTGCGAGTCAAAACATTAACATAAGACTTTGATTTTGTTACTAAAATTATTCATGTGAAAAAAATTCACCAAGTGCAATTATAGAGGATATTGTTGAAAGTTTTTTTCTTGCGCCAAGTTGTCATATTTATTTGTCTTTATAAACTGAAAAGATAACAGTCGAATAACAGCCCCAAGTTGCTATTTACAAGGGCAAAATAGGTTAAATATTTGATTGATTTAATGAATACATCTATTTAAAGGCGATATATGGCACCCACAATCTCTGAATCCTGGATCCCCCCTGCGTGTAGATAAAATTCTTACGTGGAAAAAGGGTTTGATACACCCCTCAACTTTGTCATTTAGAGTTGATATACCCCTCATTCTAAAATGGCTCATAAATACCCCTATTGTTACACAAATGACTCACATATACCCTTTTCCTCTAACGGAAGAGAAAAAAATAATTTTAAATTAATTTTATCAAAACAAATAATCCATGTAGGGATATATTTTATCCTTCTCACATGTTTTTTTTTTACTTTTTTAATTCAACAGCTAATTTGAATTTATTTTTTTATGGTCAAATTTATTCTTTTCACTTATTTCCTTATAATCTTTACTGTAGATATCCTAAAAAGAAATTACAGATATAAATACTAAATTAATTACAATAGCTATTTAAGACCTTAATTAACAATATATGTATATTAACAATATATATGTTATTATTTAGTGACATGAATGCAACAGCATTAAGTCAATTATCCGCTAAATATCTCCTTTGTTTAGGGTAAAAAAAATCAGGTTGCTGGTTGGCTTTCCAACTCTTTTTTTAAAAAAAAAAAACTTTGTTAGCTATTAAGAACCACAATTAGAAGCAACAATTAGTTCTGTATTATTATTACACTTAATGGTTGTAATTAACAGATAAAAGTCTTTAATAAAATTTAGAGATTACATATTATAAAAAGACCATATTAGAGAGTCATGAACATTTAATCTTTGGGTGAAATTAACCAGGGCGGTTCAATGCCTTTAAAAATGAGGCATCCGTCTTAGGCTCCTAAATTGTCAAGTGTCATTAGATTTAATGTCGCTAAAGGCTTTAGGGACATATAGAAAGAGTGTTAATCGCCGCTAAAAATACTATTTAGCGGCAATTAAGTTATTGTCGTTAATTAATTGTTGCTAAAGATCGTGTCGATAACATAACTTGTCATTTTTCTCTAAATTAGTATTTTTCGGTCAAAATACTTCACAATTTTTAAGAAATTTGAATGTTTTCATCACTTTAACTCTTATGTTCATTATTAATTAATTTCAATCCAATAATTGACAAGCTTTTACTCGTGTTTTTTGCGTAGGAGACACAGTAAGCTCCCTCCACTCCTTAACAAAATTATCATATGCATTTTAAATCCTAATACAAACAAAAAAAAAATTATAATTACATCAAATTTTGTTTTGTAAATTGAGGACTATTAATAATGTATATCTCAAACATAGGATGCTTTGGATTTTCTTGAGATTTATTTGATCTTCATAAAAATGATTTTGTGGATTTATTTTTTTATAAATATTTCATGAATTTATCAAACTTTTTTTAAAAAAAATACTAATTTCTTATATGTTTTCAAGATTAGGATAAAATAACTTTCAAAAACTCTAACTGAAATTAAATTTGTTTAATAAAGTCCCACAAAATTCCGATGCTTATAATAATTTAAATTGTTTAGGCTCAAAAGTGAAACTATGTGGATTTGTTTCGTCAATAGGCACAAGTGCGGAGGAAAGAATGAAATGAATTCTACTTGGACTTAATTACTTCCCTTGCAATACATTATTTTTTTCTTTTACTAAATATTTGATACTAACTTTATTTTTATTTATTTTTAATAATAACTGTAAAACATTATGGTACCATCAAACAATTCAATAAACCTAAAGAGCACCAATTTTACTATTATTATCATTGATCAATGTAGTCTTCCCAGCCCCTAATTTTATGTTGTTTCCTCCCATATATCCTTGTTTTATTATTGGCCTTCGTATGCTTATCCATTTTCTCCATATAATTTTGCACCGGCGGTGAAGTCGGAATCGTAGATTTAGCCCTCCTACAAATGGTTGGCATACTGTAAGCTAACGTGCATTGAGAGAGCCTAGTCGATATATAAGATTCGTTAAAAGAAGATGTACTTCTTCACTCTTAAGGCTCGTTTGAGACTTATAATTAAAAATGAAAAGATCTCATTTATCATTAGCTCCTCTCGAGGGCGAAGAGTGAGAGCCAGTTATTTTGGTTCAAACTTATATATATCCCAAAAATTTATGAATATATACACATTATAAATTTAAATAAATTAAAATTAAAAATTCATAAATTTCAAATACTGATTCCGTATCTGGCTCCTTGGTGGTGCTTCCAAGAAATTTCAAATGTGATGTTTGGTGATAAATAGACATGAAACACCTATGTTGAATCATGCATGAAGGAATGATCTTTTTTTCTTATTTAATGTATTCCTCTGTTTAACTTAAAACCAAAAGTTGTTGAAGAGTTGTTTATCTGTATAAAACTATGTGGAAGAATCTTTATTTTTTTCTTCTTCTGGATATTTAGTAAGTACTATTTAATTTGGTAAAATAGGAAATATACAAATTAAAAGTGGCTTAATTTGGGAGTAAATGTCAACATTCATACATCCTTATCAGTAATACAAAAAAAACATTTGGATATACAGTTATCATTTATCCTTCAGTCAATCATCTTTAATTTGATTTTACAATTTATCCTTTTGCTTCCAGGAAGTGTTACTATTTGATATATTTTGGGAGTCAAATGAACATCAACCTGAGATATTAAATTTTCTAATAAATAAATAATCATTGGTGGAGAAATAAATTTTAAAAGTCTTAAAAAAGTGTATTCTAATTCTAGCGTGTAGAAAGTTCATCCCTACCTTTTGCTCTACATATATATTTTTAAAGTTTCTCATTTAAATGTATCATAGTAATTATTGAAATGGAAAATTAAAGGGAGAATGTATCATATTGGACAACAATTCAACTTAATATATATACTTGAAAGAGAAAAACATTACACAAAATTATTCAGTTTGTTTGGCCGTTTTCTTAAAATCAACATACCAAAGTCATGGAGTTCAATTTGGTTCCAATCGCAGTGCCGAGAAACACTTTTATTACTTCAAGAAAAGTATTTTACAACTTGCAGTAAACTTGAGAATCTGTTCATACTTCATATTGAATATGAGCAATTAATTTATTGTGTAGTCATCTATGTCTTTGGGATTAAAAGAGGCTCCAGTATATTTCTGTATGTTTCTATCTATTTCTGTATATTGAAAATAACTAGCAACATCCCTATTTATAAAAGTGAGAAATCAAATTAAACTAGGACTAAGAACCACTACAACTAACAAATCATAATTAAACATAAATAAATAAATATCATAAATAACAAATCCTAAACACTTAGGATTCCTACTCCAACTTTGAATTATTATTTCCAACATTCTCACATAATTCAAAGTTGTATACTCTTGTCTTTTTCTTCTTGTCATTGTTGTTGAATTGAAGAACTTCTCTTCAATCTTCAATTGTTGGAGTTCTTCTCTTCAATCTTCAATTATTGGAGTACTTCTCTTCAATTCTCGTTTATTTTTTTTCTTGGTTGTGTTGGAGCACCTTCTGTCAAACCCCGAGGCTACCCCTAGACGCAGACACGGGACCTAGGATTACGAGTGACCCCAAGCTAACTCTGATGGCATATCATAAGAATACTTAAAGATAAACTGAAACAAGAAACACTATGCAGAAGCTTAATCATAATAAAACTGAAATGATGGGGAATACCTATAAACTATCTGAATAAATGAAAACTGGGAGTTTGAATACAAATGAAAAGTTAAACTTTAAGACTAAAGCTGAAACTAACTATATCTGAAATAAGCCTCTAAGCTGACTAGATATGCTGGAACATGCCCCAGCTAGATCTAGAAAAACTGAAACTAAAACTAAAAGCAAGAAAGATAATCATGTCACTAGTCCTCGAAGAATGAGGACTCACCACTGATGCTGCTGAACTGAAGATCGGGAATCGATCTATGCGTGATCTGACCGCTGAGGACCTGGACCTACATCACGAGAAGATGTAACACAGAGTATGCGTCAGTACTTGAAAGGTACTGAGCATGCAGGATAGAATAAAGCTGAATAGTAACATAACTGAACAAGCAATAAAGCAATGATATAATCTAAACATGATAAGGATACTGGAAATACTGAACATGGCTAAACTGAATGCAATGACCAAGTTTATAACATATTGAGACTGAATATTGAACTACACTGATAACATGTTCAATGTAATAGAATCTGACTGAATTGTCAGGGATCTACTAATAACCGACATAAAACCATATGAGCTAAATGTGGAGTCCGATGTACATGCCCCATCGAGAGGACCCAGTATACCCTGCCAGACGTATAGAGGCATGCTGGCGTGATCACTAAAATAATGCCCACCGAGGGGACTTACAACCTACGGGGAATGTAGTTCTGGGACTTGAGGGTGACTGACCCTAGTCCACTCGGTATTAAGCTTCTCCCAATTGATTAAGTAATTAACACTTTATGACTGAAATGTTGTAATACTAGATAGCTCAAAATACTGACATGCAAACTGAGAAGCAAAATTAATATACTGATAATAATGCATTCGAAAACTGAGGCATGTTTAAATATATAACTGAATTAACTGGCCTAGCATGTGTAATTCATGAACTAAAAGAACTACATAGCTAGGGTTCTGAGTTTATGCATGAATCTGGGCAGAACAATACTACAACATGATGATATGATTTGGAATCATTGTAACAGCTAAAACCCAACAATTTCTAACATTCAACAAACCCTAGGTCTAGATAATATGAGGGGAATCAAGAATCTGACTGAATTCTAGGGACCTAATGGGTGAAAAGAACCCACTAGTAAAATCTCACATACCTGGTGACGAATTCCACAGAGAAATCTTTTGATTTCGGGGCTGGAACTGATGGAACCTTGCTGCATTCTTGAACTAGGGTTCTTGACCTCATTCTCCTCTTACGCTCTAATTTTTCTAAGTTTTAAAGATTGATCTGAATTAGGTAAGTTCTAGTTATGTTTCTAGGCTAAAACTCACCAAAACCACGTAGTTTAGGGATTAAACGACGTAGTTTAGGTGTCCAACGCTTAAGGAAAAGACCAAAAGACCCCTGATTTAACTATTCTTAGGGTCACCGATGGACCGTCGATCGACTGACGGTCCGTGCTGGTCAACCATCAATCGGCAATTGGGACTGGAATTTGGGGGTCTGACCTACGGCCATAGAGCACGAACCATGGTCTGACCTACGGTCCATAGGTCCTGGCGTAGGCTGACCCTTAGCTGATTTCCTGGGGAGTTTTGGGACTGAAAGATGGGGGTTGACCCACGGACCGTGTCCTGACCTAAGGTTCGTAGGTCCTGGCATGGGTGGACCCTTAGCTGGATTTCTGAGCTGCTTCTGGGGAGGGCTACAGGTGATCATCCACGAACCACCAGCACGTACCGTGGGTCACCCTACGGTCCATAGGTGGTGCCCATCGGTGGCATATGTAGCTTCTGAAATTTACAATCTGGTATGTTTAGGATACGGGATGTTACATTATCTCCCCTTAGGAACATTCATCCTCGAATGAAGATTAAACTAGCTGAAATGGAGGGAAAGAGCTGCAATCCTACCACAAACATAATAAAACTGATTTTTGAATGAACTAAGTTCCAAGAACATGCAAATACGCTAAAAATGCAAGTACAACCTGAAGGAACATAATATTAAGACTGAGACTGCGCATGAATGACTGAAAAACTGAAGAGAAACTATTACCTCAAGCTGGAATGGAATCGGAAGGAAAGAGGTGAGGATACTTGGCCTTCATGGCTGCTTCTGCTTCCCAAGTAGCTCCCTCTACGGACTGACTCCTCCACAAAACCTTGACTGAAGCGACTTCCTTGTTTCTCAACCTTCGAACCTGACGATCGAGGATTTCAACTGGTACCTCTTCATAAGTGAGACTATACTTCATAGCCACACTTTCTAAGGGTACAATAGACGCTGGATCACCCACACACTTCTACAGCAACGAAATGTGAATAAACTGAATGCACTGTTACTAGTTTTGTTGGCAACTCTAACTCATAATCCACTTTACCAACCCTTTTCAAGATCTTGTAAGGGCCTACATATCTAGGATTGAGCTTACCTTTCTTGTCAAATCTCATCACCTACTTCATAGGTGACACTTTCAGGAAAACCCAATCATCAACTTGGAACTCTAGTTCCCTTCTCCTTACATTTGCATAGGACTTCTGGCGACTCTAGGCTGTCTTAAGTGTATCTCTAATGAGTTGCACTTTCTCCATAGCATCATGAATTGAATATGGCCCTATCAAGGTTGCTTCACCTACTTTAAACCAACCAACTGTAGATCTACATCTACGCCCATACAATGCCTCATAAGGGGCCATCTGAATGCTGGAATGGTAACTACTATTGTAGGCGAACTCTATAGGAGGAAGCTGATCATCCCAACTACCCTTAAAATCGATCACACAAGCTCTCAACATGTCCTCTAAGGTATGAATGGTACGCTCTGCCTGACCATCCATCTGTGGATGAAACATTGTGCTAAGATTAACCTGAGTAACAAAACCTTTCTGAAATGACTTCCAAAAGTGAGAGGTAAACTAAGAACCTCTATCTGAGATGATAGACAAAGGAACCCTATGCAACCTGACTATCTCATTAATATAAAGCTTGGTGTAGTCCTCCGTCGAATCTGTAGTCGTGACCACCAAAAAGCGTGCAGACTTAGTAACTCTATCAACTATCAGCCAAATGGAATCATGTTGTCTTTGAGTACGAGGTAATCCTGTGATGAAGTTCATGTTGATCACTTCCCATTTCCAAGTAGGAATCTCGATCTCTTGAGTCATACCTATTAGTTTCTGATGTTCTACCTTGAGTTGCTGACAATTAGGCCACTTAGCCACGAAAATCCGTTGTATCCCTTTTTATACCATTCCACCAAAAGACTTTCCACAGATCACGGTACATCTTAGTGGCGCCTGGATGTATAGAATATCTGGAGTTATGGGCTTCTGCAAGAATTTGTTGTCTCAACTCACCCACCTTATGAACACATAATCGACCCTGATAGCGAAGCACACCATCTCCCCCTTGGGAGAAAACCTCAACTCTCTGTTAATGGACTGCACCCTTAAGTTGAAGCAATATCGGATCACTATCTTGCTTTTCTTTAAGCTCCACTACTAATGAACATTTTGACCCATTCTGAACTGTTACACCACCATCTGATATGCTCATAAGATGAACTTCTAAGCGACCAAGTTTGTGAATATCCTTTGCTAGTTCCTTTCTTTCTTCCTCAACATGTGTTACACTACCCATAGATAGTCCACTAAGAGCATATGCTACTACATTTTCCTTACCAGGATGGTAATGCACACTCATATCATAATCCTTTTCTAATTCAAGCCATCTCCTCTGGCGAATATTCAACTCCTTTTGGGTGAACACATACTAAAGGCTCTTATGGTCTGTGAACACATCTACGTGAACACCATACAAGTAATGTCTCCAAATCTTAAGTGCAAACACCACTGCTGCGAGCTCGAGGTCATAAGTTGGATAGTTCTTCTCATGCACCTTAAGTTGTCTAGAAGCATAAGTTATAACCTTACCTCGCTACATCAACACTCAACCTAGGCCGACTCTGGACGCATCACAATAAATTACATAACCTTCTGAACCCTCTGGTAGAGTCAAAACGGGAGTTGTAGTCAACCTAATTTTCAGTTCTACGAAGCTCTTCTCATAATCATCTGACCACTGAAACTTGACCTTTTTTTTAGTCAACTTAGTTAATGGAGAGGCTATGGATGAAAATCCTTCGACGAACCTTCTATTATAACCCGCTATACCCAAGAAACTTCTGATATCTGTAAGAGAGTTAGGTCTGGTCCATTGTTTCACTGCTTCTATTTTCTGAGAATCCACTTGGATCCCTTTGCTAGACACTATATGCCCAAGGAAAGCAACTGACTGCAACCAAAACTCATATTTGCTAAACTTAGCGAATAACTGGCGATCTTTGAGAGTTTACAGAACAACTCTCAAATGATTCACATGTTCTTCCTCATTCCTAGAGTAAATGAGGATATCATTAATAAAGACAATAACGAACAAGTCCAAATACTGCTTGAATACTCTATTCATCAAATCCATAAAAACTGCAGGAGAATTGGTTAGTCCAAATGACATAACTACAAATTCATAATGACCATACCGAGTTCGGAAGGATGTCTTCAGAATGTCACTATCTCTGACTTTGAGCTGATGGTAACCCGTTCTGAGGTCTATCTTTGAGAAATGACTAGAACCCTGAAGTTGGTCAAACAAGTCATCAATCCTAGGGATGGGATACTTATTCTTGAATATGACTTTGTTCAACTACCAATAATCAATGCACATTCTGAGAGAACCATGTTTCTTTTTCACGAACAACACTGGCGCACCCCATGGGAAAATACTGGTCTCATGAAGCCCTTATCTAGAAGATCTTTCAGTTGCTCTTACAATTCCTTAAGCTCAGCTGGAGCCATTATGTAAGGAGGAATAGAAATAGGCTGGGTATCTGGAAAGAGATCAATTCCGATGTCGATTTCCCTTTCGGGAGGAACTCCAGGAAGATCTTCTAGAAACACTCCTGGAAACTTATTAACTACTCGAACTGACTCAAGAGTCGGGGTTTCTGAGCTTGAATCCTTAACCCGAACTAGATGATAGAGATAACCCTTAGAAATCATCTTTCTGGCCTTAAAGTAAGAAATGAAATCGACCCATAGGCACTAAGCTACTACCCTTCCATTCTAAGATTGGTTCCCCTGGAAACTGGAAATGAACGATCCTAGTTATACAATCGACTGAGGCATAACAGAAATGTAACCAATCCATGCCCAGAATGATATCGAAGCCTACCATTTCTAACTCTACAAGATCTGCTGAGATGACTTTCTGAGAGAGTGTGATAGGGAAATTTTTGTATACCTGTCTAACTATAATTGGGTCACTAGCTGGGGTTGAGACTGAGAAGTGTTCTGAGAGAGTTTCTGGACTGACCCCGAAGTTTACTGCTAAATAGGGAGTTACAAAAGACAAAGTATCCCATGTTGTCCTTCCACTTAATGAACCATATGTGAGCCACATCCTTAAGTTGGTTGGATGTCAACTCAACCCTACCATTACCAGTCATTTACATCACTCCAAAGATTTTCTTAACCGCGTCAACGAAGTTTTGTGGGTCCTCACCAACTTGGGACCTTAAAAACTCAGGAGGATCCATCATTACAAAATGTTGAACCCTAGCTGCCACTGATCCACCATATCTATTAGTAGGTACTGGAACCTGCTGATTGTTCTGGTTGGTCATACTCTGAGCCAAAAGCTTAATCGCATTCTGCAACTCTACGTTTAAAACCTCATGGTCTGGGACTAGAGGAATTGCGTTAGCATTGCGTGCATTTGCATTCCTTTTATAAGCTCTTCGAGGAGGCATGATGTTAAGTGCATAACGACGAATTAGAAGGTAGATCATACCCACGCATGATAAGAATAGTAGGAAAGTGAAGTTTTCCTAAAACACTTCATAGCCTCCCTCTCATTAGATGTGGTGCACTTCAAACCCATGAAAAGGACTCTACTTAGTGCGGCTTTTCAGACATCCTAGGATTCTTGAACCTAATGCTCTGATACCAAGTTTGTCACGCCCCGAGGCTACCCCAGGACGCGGACACGGGACCTAGGATCACGAGTGACCCCAAGCTAACCCTGTTGGCATATCATAAGCATACTTAAAGATAAACTGAAACAAGAAATATTGTGCGGAAGATAAATCATCATGTAAACTGAAATGATTGGGAATACCCATAAAATATATGAATATATGAAAACTAAGAGTTTAACAACAACTAAAAGGTCAAAATCAAATGCTAAAGCTGAATCTAACTATGTCTGAAATAGCCTCTAACTGACTAGAAATGTTGGGACATGTGATATACCGTGAGTTTACGGTATTTCTAATATGTTTCACTTACAAGTTGTGTGTGTCTAGGGCCTTTTTATATTGGTTTTTATGTGTTTTATCATGTTTTGCAGGAAAGGTGTTCAGGCGCGGAAGTTTAGAGATAGCTGAAGGAAATGCAGAAAAATGC
>JAJOOO010023354.1:0-12795 GCA_029582685.1 Solanum piurae | reverse complement strand
CTCCAAAAAAAGAATTTTAAGTTTGTTTTTAAAAAATATTTTCAACTTCAATTTTTTTCAACCCACCCTCACCACTACCCCCCCACCAGCCCCCTCTCCCCCCCAAAAAAATAATTTAAAGTATATTTTAAAAAAATGTTTCCAATTTTATTTTATTTTTCACCCCACCCACCCTTACCCGCGACCCCCCCTCCCATTAGCCCCGCACCCCCCTCCATATAAATTTAAGTTTCTTTTTAAAAATTATTTAATTTCAAATTTTATTTTTCACCCCACCCCTACCCGCAACCCCCCTTCCCACCCCATAAACCCCCTATCAGCCCCCCACCCCCTCCAAAAAAAATTAAGTTTATTTTTAAAAAATATCTTCTATTTCAAATCCCCCCCCTCTTGCGGCAGCCCCACCCAACTCCCCCTAAAAAAAGGTTTATTTTTAAAAAATATTTTTCAATTTCAAAAATTATTTTCTACTCTCTAGTAAAAATAAAAGATATTTTTATCAAAAATATTTTTCGTTCATAAATCAAACACTAAATAATATTTTCTACTCACCAACCAAACATGAGAAAATAAGTAAAAAATCTACTTGTTTTCCGGAAAAACATTTTCCTTCATACCAAACACACCCATAATGTCAAAGATGGCATGTCATACCAAACGAGACTGTTGATTTAAGATTTAAGATTTAGAATTGAAAGAAAAAACTACACCGGCCATGACCTAGAGTTCATTCCCCAACCTCTTCATTTGGACATGACAATCAATAGTAAAAGTAAACTTAATGGTGCAAGAAGATTTAATTACAAACCTATGTAATGTTCTCAAAATGAAAATTGAAGATGAAAACGCAACAATAATGCCAATATATAATACAATATGCTTCCAGAGCATTGTAAGAATTGCATGTTACAAGTTCACATACTCACAATGAATTGGAATACAATATATTTCACCTAAAACTGAAAAAGGCGGTGATAAGCAACGAAGATGACATTTAAGATGATTGAAAAATTAGTTACTAAAGAAACAAACATTTGTTGGGATATATATACTCTTAATCATATGTTTAGATATAATATTTATTATAAAATAATTATTTATTCAGTTTTAATAGATCATATATTCGTTTATGATGCCTATTACTTATATATTAGATGATTTAGTGTATAAAGTTTTAGCTTACACACAGAGGATTAAATCATCGGTTCTTATAAGTATAAAGTTTTTTGTTTACAATCTAGGATGAAAATTTGACATGCCATCAGTATGATTGAAGCACAACATTATATATAATTTATCTGGATTATGGAAATGGTATGGTTCCAACTTCTCGTGTTAGTGCATTTTGTATGTATTTAAGGGGACCGAGTAGAGATAGTTATTTTAAACTAACTGACAAAAGCATATTATCTAAACTGTTAAATGTACTTATATTCTTAATCCTGATATAACTATAATTTGTATATATTAGTTATCGTTTTGATTTATTAAAAGGTGAGATTCTGAGATGGGTCAATATGCCTGGTAGATTGGATGATAATAATATGTATTGGTGAAATAATAAGTTAGTTGATGTAATCCATATCTTGAAATAGAGATTGATGATATGC
The DNA here is from genome assembly GCA_029582685.1 of Solanum piurae. NCBI lineage: Eukaryota > Viridiplantae > Streptophyta > Magnoliopsida > Solanales > Solanaceae > Solanum > Solanum piurae. The sequence continues at coordinate 11,185 of JAJOOO010023354.1, read as the reverse complement.
CTTTTAGAGAAGCTTAAAAGTTTTCATCGTGTCAAACCTTTCAAGTAGATTTTTGAATCTGAGACATGAAATAAGTTAAGAAGTAGTCTAAAGGAAAATAATCATTGAATTAAATTGGTCGGTAATATAATTTATTGATTAGTATCTGTAATCTTAACATGGGGAATTACATAAGTGTTTAATGGGAATTTCAAAATATAAATAGAGGAGTGCAATTACGAATTTCTAGTGGAATGATTTGTAATTTAATATGATAAAAATAAAATTCAAATTAACTATTTGAAATTATTTCCATAATAGGAAGTTTCAGTAATTAATTCTATTGTTCCATATTTAACTAGAACTCAAAATCCTATTTTTATGGAAAAAAGAAGAATAATGTGGGTTTTTCTGATTTTCTAGAAAAACTAGGTTTTCTACTCCTTTTTGGATTGAGAAGAATCTCTATAAGTAGAGATTCCCCTAACCTAGAAAAAGTTAAAAGGTTTCCATTCTTACTTGCCCACCAATGTAAGACCCTGAAAATATCTAAGTTAAGACTCGAACCATTCTTCATTTACTTGTAAGGTCATATCGGGTGATTCTTAAATTGCTCATATGTGTAAAAGTAAATTCTTTAATGTGGGAATGATTTGGATATGAATTAAGGACACTAAAAACTCCTAACACAAAGTAGAGTTGAAAGTTTCCTTATCGATTAAGTTTGATGTAAGATTCTACTTGTGTCAGCTTCAAACGACCATATCTCTTAGAATATAAAGAGTTATATTACACATAACCTAACAAATTGAAGGTATTTGAATCATCTTTTCAACGCCACCAATTTCGCGTCAATCCAATTTGGTGTAAAAAGTTATGACCATTTAGTAATTGATGTAGTGCAGTTCCATTTTAGCCGCGGAAAAAATTCTAAATAAGGTAATTTTCTTCTCTTTATACCACTAGGAAAACCTTAAAAACGGATTTCTTAACTCCTATAAAGCCCTAAACAATCCTATTTCCATCTTTTAATCCATCATTCTCTTCTCTCTAACCCTAAGGCAAAATCCTAAGGAAAAATCAAAGTAGAAGACTCCATTCAAGATTCTTCTTCAAGGTAAGTTTTTATCCAAGAATTCCATTCTTTCCATCTCAAATTTCTCCATACAATTATGAATCACCAATGAAAATCATAAATCTTGGCAATAGAGATTTCAAAAAACTAATTCAAGAATCTCAAGAAAGGTTTTCTTGATTTTTTACCTACAAGCTAGAGTTTCAAGGCTTCTAATCAAGTTCTCCTTCAAGATTCTTCAAGACTCTTCAAGACTCTTCAAGAACCTTGTTCTTCAAGGTATTTAAGGCTATCATAGTGTTGGAGTAGTTCGTCCTCATGCCCTAAATCTACTTTCAAATTAGTGAAAGAGTAATCTACGATTCTATCCCTAGATTTGAGTATTCTTGAAATAACTTGATTTTGAGTTCTTGATTTCCTGATTCTTTTGAAATTCTATTCCTAAGTATTGAGTTTCTATATTTTTACTGAGGTTCTTGAGTTGATTTGTTCATGTCTATAATTCAGCATGAAGCGTATTTTAAGTTATAAATCTTGAGAAGTTTTTCAAAGCCAACACATGAGTTTTAAACTAAATTTTATAGGAAGTAAAGATGAGTTTTGAAAAAAAGTTTAAATATTCTATTTCATAAAGACTTCAGAGTTTCTAATGTTTTTTTATTCATATATATAAATATGCATATGTACCTATGTTAATTATTGGACTTGAAAAATAAGTTCATAAGTGCATGTTTTCAAGAAGGTAAACATGTCTCATGTTTTGAAAAGTGTTTCAAGTAATGTAAGAAGTCCATTCTTTGTAATGGGTGAATTGAGCACGAAGTTATTTTAATTATTTTGGGAATAGTATTGAGCACCGAGTTGGGTTAGAGTCTTTTATTATTCGAAAGTCCCATAAAACTTAGCCAACGTAGGATAGAATAACATTGATTCTTCATGCGACTTTTCACTGCCTCTGAGAAGGCCAATTAGATGGATCCATAGTCACGATATCATCCTATACCCCGGCAAAGTATAGAATGACACTGGCAACGTGAGGAGAAATGTTGTATCATTGCTAGGCTTATGGTAATAGTTGTTGGTTAGAAAAACTCTCCACAAGTAAAGTATATTATTTTCATATTGCTTTCATTGTATACGTTATTGTAAAGCTTAAATGGTTTTAACTTCATGTTCATGTAATGATTTAGTTGAGTTCTTTCAGTCATTCAATTCAGTTATTTATTTACTCAGCCATATTACATACTCGTACATTTCATGAACTGATGTCATTTGACTTGCATCCTTTGATGATGCATATATAGATGTTCATGATTATCAGCAGACGCTTCGTTGATATCACACTACACTCCAATTAACTTTGGTGAGCCTCTTTGTATTTCGGAGGACTTCACAGTTACTTTCCAGTTAGTAGTTTTGAGGTGTAGTGGGTCTTGTCCCGACATCATTTCTTAATAGTAGAGGCATCATAGATAGATAGTTTTGGAGAGTCTTTCAGTTTCAGATATTTAATTTAAAACTTATGTTTCATACTAAGTATATTCAGCAAAGATTTGAGATTCAATAAATCGTTCTTAAACTTTTCTTTTAATGTGATGCTTATGTATGCTCAAATTTGTAACACCTCGTATCCGAAAACAGACTCAAAGCAGATTTCCAAAAATTATCGGTGCAACCCACGGTTGCCACCCACATACCGTAAGGTGTGCTGGTGGTCCGTGGTTTGCATCGGCAACCCCCCAAACTCAGCCACAAAAAAATGGCTAACTGTTGACCCATGGCCGAACCCACGGACCGTAGGTCAGGTCACAGACCGTGGATCAAACCCCCCAATTTTAGCCCCCAGTCACGACTGACAATTGACCAGCACGGACCGTCAATTGACGGTCTGTCAGTCCCGTCCATCGGTGACCCCGACAAGTTTTAAGTCAGGGGTCTTTCGGTCTTTTCCTTTTGCGTTAGCCCCTAAACTACGTCGTTTAAACCCTAAACTACGTGGTTTTGATCAGTTTTAGCCTAGAAACATAACTAGAACTTACCTAAGTCAGATCATTTATCAAAACTTAGAAAAATTAGAGCGTAAGAGGATGAAGAGGTTAAGAACCCTGGATGAAGAGGTTAAGAACCCTAGTTCAAGAACGCAACAAGGTTCCATCAGTTCCAGCTCCAAAATCAAAAGATTTCTTCGTGGAAATTGTCACCAGGTATGTGGGATTTCACTAGTGGGTTCCTTTCACCCATTCGGTCCTTAGATTTCGGTCAGAATCTTGATTCCCATTAATATTATCTAGACCTAGGGTTTATTGAATGTTAGAATTTTTGGGTTTTTAGGTGTTAGAATGATCCAAGTCAGATTATCATAAATTCAGTATCTTTTGGTGTAGATCCTTTCATAAATTCAGAACCCTAGCTATGTAGTTCTTTTAGTTCATGAATTACACATGCTAGGTTAGATATTTCAAATATACATGCCTCAGTTTTTGAATGTTTCATTATCAGTATATTAATGTTGCATTTTCAGTTAGCATGTCAGTTTGAGCTATCCAGTATTACAGAGATTCAGCTATAAAGTGTTAATTACAAAATTATATGGGAAGCTTAATATCAAGTGGACTAGGGTCAGTCATCCTCAAGTCCCAGAACTACATGTCCTCGTAGGTTGTAAGTCCCCTCTGTGGGCATCATTTTAGTGATCACGCAAGCATGCCTTTATACCTTTGGCAGGGTATATTGGGTCCTCTCGATGGAACTTATACATCAAACTCCACATTTAGCTCATTTGGTTTTATGTCGATTATTAGTAGACCCCTACAGTTCTGTCAGATTCTATTGCAGTAACCATGTTATCAATATAGTTTAGTATTCAGTCTAAGCATATTATAAACTTGATCATTGCATTCAGTTTAGTCATGTACGATACTTTCAGTATCTTTATCATGTTCAGATTATACTATTGCTTGTTCAGTGATGTTATTATTCAGTTTTATTCTATCCTACATGCTCAGTACATTTCAAGTACAGAAGCATACTCTGCGCTACATCTTCTAGTGGTGAGTCCTCATTCTTCAAGGACTAGTGACATGATTACTTTATCGCTTTTAGTTTTAGTTTCAGTTTTGCTAGACCTAGCTGGGGCATGTCCCAACATTTCTATGGAGTAGAGGCTTTATTTCAGACATAGTTAGTTTCAGCTTTAGTCTTAGAGTTTGACTTACCATTTGTATTCAAACTCTCAGTTGTCATATATTCAGATTTAGTATATGGGTATTCCCCATCATTTCAGATTTTCACATGATTTAGCTTCGGCAGAGTTTTATTGTTTCAGTTTATCTTTAGTATGCTTATGACTATGCCATCGGGGTTAGCTTTGGGTCACTCATGATCCTAGGTCACGTGTCCACGTCCAGGAGTAACCTTGAGGGGTGACAAACTTGGTATCAGAGCACTATGTTTAAGAGTCCTAGGATGTCTGAAAAGCCGCACTAAGTGGAGTCCTTTTCATGGGTGTGAAGTGCACCACATCTAATAAGAAGGAGGCTGCAAAGTATTTTAGGAAAACTTCAATTTCTTCATTACTCTTATCGTGCGTAAGGTATGATCTAATTTCTCATGCTAATCATTCGTTATGAGCTTTCAGATCATGCCTCCTCGTAGAGCTTATGGAAGGAATGTTAATGCCAGGAATGCAAACGCAGCTACTCTTTTCCAGATTAGGAAATTTTGAATGCTGAATTCCGAAACGCTATCTAGTTGTTGGCTCAGAGTGTAACCAACCAGAGCAATCAGCAGGCTCCAGTTCCGACAAATGCTAATGTTGGGCTAGCTGCAGCTAGAGTTCGTTATTTCGTTATGATGAATTTGCCTGAGTTCTTAGGATCACAAATTGGTGAGGATCCCCAAAGCTTCATTGATTAGGTCAAAAAGATCTTTGGAGTGATGTAGGTAACTGGAATGATCGGGTTGAGTTGGCATCTTACTAACTTAAGGATGTAGCTCATATTTGGTATACTCAGCAGAAGGAGAACAAGGGTAAAAATGCAACTCCTATCACTTGGGAATTCTTTAGTGAGACCTTTCTGGAATGGTTTTCCCCAAGAGAGTTGAGGGAGGCAAAAGTTCAAGAGTTTATGAATTTGAGACAGGGTTTTATGGCGGTCCAAGAGTATGGACTCAAGTTCACCCAACTCTCCAGGTATGCTCCTCACATAGTTGCTAATTCCAGGGCTCAGATGAACAAGTTCATGTATGGGGTATCCGATCTAGTGAAAACAGAGTGTAGGAATGCCATGTTACTTGAAGATATGAACATCTCTAGGCTCATGACTCATGCTCAGTAGTAGGTTGAGGGTGATAAGCTTACGGAGCAGGACAATGAGAATTAGAAAGAAAGCAAATGCAATTATGACTATTCTCAACAGAAATTGGGTGGTGGAAATCGCTCGCAGTTTCAATAGAAATTTTCAACTCCAGAACCTTCAGCAACTAGTGTTCCATCATCCAAGTTCTGTAATGATCAGAAAGGTAGGGAATCAGGCTCTAAGACTCAAGGTAGTGTTTCAGGCACCAGAACCTACTCAACTTGACCAAAATGTGGTAAGAACCATCCGAGTGAATGTCTTGCAGGGAAGGAAGGATGTTTTGGATGTGGTCAGTCTAGTCACAGGTTGAAGGATTGTCCTTCTAAGCAGGGTCAATGAGGTAATGTGGTAGAGCTCAGTCTACAACTTCAGCAGCACCAGCAGGTCGCCCAACTCAACAGGGTAACTCACCTGGTACAGGTGACAGTCAGCGCCAAAAGATGTTTTATGATCTCCAGGCTCGCCAAGATCAGGAAGATTCTTCTGATGTAGTCCCTGGTACGTCACGAGTCTTTGACCTTGATGTTTATGCATTGTTAGATCGAGAGGCTACTTTGTCTTTTGTAACTCCTTATATAGCAGTCAAATTCAATATTAGTCCAGAAACTCTCTCAGAACCCTTCTCAGTCTCTACTCCAGTCGGTGACTCAGTTATAGCTAGACGGGCATACAAAAATTTCTCTATCACAGTCTCCCAGAAAGTCACCTCAGCAGATCTTGTAGAGTTATAAATGGTAGACTTCGATGTCATTCTAGGCATGTATTGGTTACATTCTTGTTATGCCTCAGTCGATTATAGAACTAGGATTGTTCGTTTTTAGTTTCCAGATGAACCAATCTTAGAATGGAAGGGTAGTAGCTTACCGCCTATGGCTCGATTCATTTCTTACCTTAATGATAGAAAGAGGTATCTCTATCATCTAATTCGGGTTAAGGATTCAAGCTCCGAAACCCCAACTCTTGAGTAAGTTCCAGTACTCAGTAAGTTCCCAGAAGTATTTCCAGAAGATCTTCCCGGAGTTACTCCCGAAAGGGAAATCAACTTTGGAATTGATCTCCTTCTAGATACCTAACCTATCTCTATTCCTCCTTACCGAATGGCTCCGGTTGAGCTTAAGGATATATAAGAGTAGTTGAAAGACCTTCTAGATAAGAGCTTCATCAGACCCAGTATTTCCTCATGGGGTGCACCAGTATTGTTCGTGAAAAAGAAAAATGGTTCTCTCAGAATGTGCATTGACTATAGGCAATTGAACAAGGTCACAATCAAGAATAAGTATCCCATCCCTAGGATTGATGACTTGTTTGACCAATTTCAGGGTGCTAGTCATTTCTCAAAGATAGACCTCAAATACGGCTATCATCAGCTCAGAGTTAGAGATAGTGACATTCTGAAGATAGCCTTCAGAACTCGGTATGGTCATTATGAATATGTAGTTATGTCATTGAGACTAACCAATGCTCTTGCACTTTTCATGAACTTGATGAACATAGTGTTTAAGCAGTATTTGAACTTGTTTGTTATCGTCTTTATCGATGATATCCTCATTTACTCTAGGAATGAGGAAGAACGTGTGAATCATTTGACGGTTGGCCTGCAAACTCTCAAAGATTGCCAGTTATTCGCTAAGTTTAGCAAATGTGAGTTTTGGTTGCAATCCGTTGCTTTCCTTGGAGATATTATGTCTAGAGAAAGGATCCGAGTGGATTCTCAAAAAATAGAAGCAGTGAAACAATGGCCCAAACCTACCTCTCCAACATATATCAAAAGTTTCTTGGGTCTAGCGGGTTATTACAGAAGGTTTGTGGAAGTATTTTTATCCATAGCCTCTCCAATGACTAAGTTGACGCAGAAGAAGGTCAAGTTTCAGTGGTCAGAGATTGTGAGAAGAGCTTTGCAGAACTGAAAACCAGGTTGACTACAACTCATATTTTAACTCTACCAGAGGGTTCAGACGGTTATGTGATTTATTGTGATACATCCAGAGTAGGCCTAGGTTGTATGTTAATGCAGCGAGGTAAGGTTATAGCTTATGCTTCTAGTCAGCTTAAGGTGTATGAGAAGAACTATCCAACTCATGACCTCGAGCTAGAAGCATTGGTGCTTGCACTTAAGATTTGAAGACATTACTTGTATGGTGTCCATGTAGATGTGTTCACAAACCACAAGAGCCTTCAGTATGTGTTCACTCAGAAAGAGTTGAATCTTCGCCAGAGGAGATGGCTAGAGTTTCTCAAAGATTAAGATATGAGTGTGCATTACAATCCTGATAAGGCCAACGTAGTAGCAGATGCTCTTAGCAGATTATTTATGGATAGTGTAGCACATGTTGAGGAAGAAAGAAAGGAACTAGCAAAAGATGTTCACAGACTTGCTCGATTAGGAGTTTATCTTATAAGCATATTAGAGGGTGGGGTAACAGTTCAGAATGCGTCAGAATCGTCATTGGTAGTGGAGGTTAAGGAAAAGCAAGACAGTGATCCAATATTGCTTCAACTAAAGGGTGCAGTCCATCAGTAGAGAGTTGAGGTTTTCTCCCAAGGGGGAGATGGCATGCTTCACTATCATGGTCGATTATGTGTTCCTAAAGTGGGTGAGTTGAGCCAGCAGATTCTTGCAGAAGCCCATAATTTTAGATATTCTATTCATCCAGGCGCCACTAAGATGTACCGTGATCTATTGAAAGTCTTTTGGTGGAATGGTATTAAAAGGGACATAGCGGATTTTGTGGCTAAGTGCCCCAATTGTCAGCAAGTTAAGGTAGAACATCAGAAACCAGGAGGTATGACTCAAAAGATCGGCATTCCTACTTGGAAGTGGGAAGTGATCAAAATGGACTTCATTATAGGATTACCTCGTACTCGCAGACAGCATGACTCCATTTGGGTGATTGTTGACAGAGTTACTAAGTCTGCACGCTTTTTGGTTATCAAGACTACAGATTCGGTGGAGGACTACGCCAAACTTTACATTAATGAAATAGTCAGGTTGCATGGGGTTCCTTTTTCTATCATCTCAGATAGAGGTCTGATGCTTATCGTGACCAACGACACTAACCTACGGTACGAGTGTCTACGATCGTCGATAATATAGTAACCCAACTAAAGGTTGGGGTCGTGTCCCAAGGGAGTGGTTTTGAGAATTGATAGAAAAATAAAATTTAGTTCTAACTAGTCGTTCCTAAAGACATTAACGAGTAAAAACATAGTAAATTAAAGGGGGTGACACAAAAGTGTCAAATATCGATTTGGGGGTTTGTCACAATTAGTAAAAACAACAAAAATAACAAGAAAATCAAGAATGGGTAAGAATTCTTGGGGTATGACCGCAATACAAGTTAACATAAGAAGTTGGGTACATGCCTTTGAAAGGAAATTTGTAAGATAATAGTGACTAGGCTAAGCTTTAAATGGAAATAAGTTCCCTCTCGGGCAACTTACCCCGTTTCAAATGCATTCCTCTCGGACACCTATTTGCCGCATGAAGACCAACCTACGCCTTAACCCACTCACTCTCTCGAGCTGAGTGTTAGGATATGGGACTAGGGCTCACCCTCTCGGGCTGAACCTCATGTCGACCCACGTCTTAGGCCATCAGTCTAGTGGTCTTGGTTTCGCGACCTCCCTCTCGGGAAAGCCGAAAACACATGGGTGGCTTTGTATTTGCGACTACAAACCCTTTAGGTTAAACCACAACCACTAGGTGAAATCACCACCAAACTACATCTAACCTATCAGCAAGCAAGACCCAACAATAATATCAACTCATATTTGCTAAATCACACCCCAAGAATGGGGGTTTTTAGCCACACATCAAGAAATAACAAAATACACCTAAAATGATAGTGAAATCAAATGGGTATAAGAAATTAAACCTTGATTTAAGCAAAGCAAGAAGAATGGAGAAGACCCACTTCCAACTTGGGGAAGATGAAACCCGTCTTTCTTCAAGTCTCCCACAAAACCCTCTCCAAACTTGAGAGAAAAATATCCCAAAATGTACTATTCTATTATGGAAATTAAAATTAATGTTCGACTCTCTAAAATTAATAAATAAGTTTAGTATTTATAGACTTCAGAAAATAGCGCTGGCGGATCTTTCAGCGAAGTTAGTCAACGTCACCGAATGACTCGGCGACTCACCCTTCTTCTGGTTTATTGTCGTTTCATGCTTGCCTTCATCATCTTCACGTTCTGGACCATTGGGCGGTATAGTACTGCTTTGCGGAACTATTCGGTGAAGCGCCGACTGCTTCGTTTATCGCCTTTTTTATCCTCTTCCTTCAAGGATTCGCGTACTGGAACCACTACAAGAAAAACGGTCTATAAGGAAGGGAAATCTGGTCCCTAGAAGTCTAAATCTGGTCTCTGAAGATCAATTACGAAGGAAAATAGCTGGTCGCCACCCTTCCTTGTTGGCTCCGACGCAAAATGTCAATAGCGACGGGTTCAACATACTAGTCGTAAACTACATTTAGAGACCAGTAAAAATAATGGTCGCAATTTACAGTTAGGGACCACATATCTAGTCCTAATAGATGGATTTATTTCAGTCGCTAAATTTTTTTGGCAAACAACCAGCTCGTCCTAGATTATCTTTAAGGACCAATATTTAACTGGTCCTAGATTATCTTTAAGGACCAAAAACTTTCTAGTCCCTAGAATATCTTTTAGGGACAAGCAACATTTCTTGTCCTAAAATATCCTTTAGGGACAAGTAACATTTATGGTCTCTAATTGAAAACAACAATCCAAGCTTTATGTCACAAAATAATCAAATCGCTACTGAAAATTTTGATACAAAATGATAATATATATATAGAGAGAGTGTTATTAATTACAATAAAATGGTTAACATTCCATAATTGATGTTAGTTTCAATATTTGCTCAACACCTTAACAAAAACTTAGGAAATAACTTGAGCTAGACTATAATATATATCAAGTTCGTGTGCATCTTCTAAACTTGCATCTTGACTTGTAAAAATTCAATCTTCAAACTTCAAAATATGCAAGTACAAAATTTTAAAAAGAGGGTAAAAACCTATTGGTTTAATACAAACAACAACAACAACATATCATGGTAATGAAATATTTGTCAAGGATTCTGAACAAAATGAGCTCTTTGCCCGATTTCAAATTCCATCCAGATTCTGGAAAAAACTGGGCATTCTCCCTATCAAGTACTTGGGACTACCACTTACCTCGAAGAAGTGGACAAAGATGGATTCCCAACAACTAGTGGATAAAATTATAGCAAGAATACAAGTTGCTTCTGCTAAGCATTTGTCATATACAAGAAGACTACATATAGAATGACAATGCTTTTTTCCATTCATAATTATTGGGGAGCAGTTTTTATCTTACCTCAAAGTGTTTCAAAGGAGATTGATAGGAAATTTAGAGAGTTCTTATGGAATGCAACTGTGGAAAAGAGGAAGGTAGCATTGGTATCTTGGGCTAATGTTTGTCCCTAAGAAATTTGGAGGGCTAACAGTATCTTACCTCAAGATGAAAGGTATACTCTTACTTGTAATGGTGTCTACTCAATATCTAAAAGTTATCAAGCTCTACTAGGTCTACTCACGAAATTAAAAGAGGAGGATTTAATTTGGAACTCTGTCATGCTCCCAAGACAGTGATTTATCACATGGATGGCATGTCAAAAGAGGCTACTCACTCGTGAGATATTGCTAAAAATGAGCATTTCACTGGAGGATCGAAATTGTTGTTTGTGTGATGAGAGGGTACTGGAGACACAATGGCACTTGTT
>JAJOOO010023351.1:0-10370 GCA_029582685.1 Solanum piurae | reverse complement strand
ATCGCCAAGCATACTTGGCGAATCGCCAAAGGGACGCACTCTGCCCTTTGTTCCAGTACGCGAAGCCTTGAATGAAGTGGATCAAAAGGTGATAAAAGGAGTAGTTGGCATGTCACCAAATAGTTTCGCGAAACAGTACTATGTCGCCCAATGACACAGAGCACGACGATGTCGAAGGATAGTGCAAGACGGCGATGAACTGCACCTAAGGATGAATCACCGAGTCGATCGGCGATTCCGACTAATGTCGCCGAATGATCCACTGCAGCACAAATTTTTGAAAACTATAAATACTCGTTGAGAGTTATAGCTTAGTATAAGTTTTAGCATTACATTTTTAGTATCAAATTTTTAGACAATATAATTTTTAGTACTCTTTACTCTCAAGTTTGGAGAGGGTTTTTGGGAGACTTGAAGAAAGGAGTTCATCTTCCCCAAGTTGGAAGTGGGTCTTCTCCATTCTTTTTTCTTTGCTTAAATCAAGGTTTAATTTCTTATACCCATTTGATTTCACTATCATTTTAGGTGTATTTTGTTGTTTCTTAATGTGTGGCTAAAAACCCCCATTCTTGGGGTGTGATTTAGCAAATATGTGTTGCTATTATTGTTGGGTCTTGCTTGCTGATAGGTTATATGTATTTTAATGGTAATTTCACCTAGTGGTTGTGGTTTAATTTAATGGGTTTGTAGTTGCAAATACAAAGCCACCCATGTGGTTTTGGCTTGCCCGAGAGGGAGGTCGTGAAACCAAGACCACTAGACTAATGGCCTATGGAGTGGGTCGACATGAGGTTCAGCCCGAGAGGGTGAGACCTAGTCCCATATCCTAACACTCAGCTCGAGAGAATGAGTAGGGTATGGCGTAGACTGGTCTTTATGCGGTAAATGGTTGTTCGAGAGGAACACATTTGAAATAGGGTATGTTGCCCGAGAGGGAACTTATTACCATCTAAAGCTTAGCCTAGTCACTATTATCTTGAAAATTTCCTATCGAAAGCATGTACCCAACCATTTATCTCAACTTGTATTGCGGTCACACCCCAAGAACTCTTCCCCATACTTAATTTTCTTGTTATTTTTGTTGTTTTTACTAATTACTTGTGACAAAACCCCCAAATTGATATTTGACACTTTTGTGTCACTTTTCGATTTACAATGTTTTTAATCATTAATGTCTTTAGCTACGACTAGTTAGAACTAGATTTTATTTTTCTATTAATTCTCAAGACCGCTCCCTTGGGACACGACCCCAACCCTTGGTTGGGTTACTATATTATCGATGATCGTAGACACTAAAACTGTAGTTAGTGTCGTTGGTCATGATAAGCATCAAGGCATACTACATAAGGTTTTTCCCTCCCTCAAGGATGATGGCATTGAGATATAATATTCAGGGCTTCAAAAGATTGGATGGTGAACCAATTTACGAAATGTGGTTACAGTTCCAGAAGTTTTTGCTCCAATGTCCAACTCATGGACTCCCGAACAACGTGTTGTTACAACATTTCTACCGAAGTCTAGATTCAGTCAACAAAGGTGTGGCTGATCAACTTGTCCAAGGAGGAATTATGCAACAACCTTTTGAAATAGCCTTTACTCTCCTTGATGGAATGACGAAAATCAATCGTGCTTGGTACACTAAATCTATTTTGTAGTGGCTTCTTTAGTGATGATAACTAGAACATGTTTAAGTGATGTGCTTAATTTGGTGTTCAATTTTGTGCTCATCGAGCTTTATGGCTACTGCTTTTCCTAGAATCAGCATTCAAGGTGGCTGAAATGATATTTGCTCTACCATTAAAGTCATTGATAATATTGAAGTCGCGATTATTTTTACATTGCTTCAGATAAGCCATCGAAGTTGGATAACCACCATTCCATCGGTAAAATTTGCCTTTTATCTTCTTTATCTCAAAAGAATAATTAGTATTACTTTATTCTTTAATCTTCGAAGATTAGTATGTATATATGTAAACTCAGATATGTAAAACAATTGAAGAATTTTTTTTATGGAGAATCCATTGAAATCAACAAGTTTGAACAATAAAACAAGACCTTCGAAACATAAAATGGTGGATCATACTGAAGTAGAAAGAAAATTGTAAATGAAAATGACCAGGTTGGGAAGATAGCTAGCTAGCCTATATATACTCGTAGGAGTATATTATGTGTCTAACCCTAGTTACATACCTCATCCAAACAAAAACATAGAGAAAAAATCAAGAACAACAACAAGAATAATAACACTTCTTAATTGGGACAATTATGATTGTCAGAAGATGTTGATTCTCCAGCTTGAGCAAGGTGTAATTTTTTAATAGCTTTGCCCTTGGTTTTGAGATACATCTCAAAACCATCTGGCTTCTCATCATCATCCTTCTTGATCTTCTTATTCTTTCCATTTTCTGACCTCATTTTTAAATTTTATTCTAGTTGGTTTGTCAGTATATGTGGTTGTTCCTTCTCATATTCTTCAACAACATGTTCATCCCATGAATTTTTCCTCTTATTCCCACCATCTTTTTTGTTACTATGCACCCACTTTTGAGTAGCTCTAGTCATGATGGATTCCGCCAATGCAATTGAAACTCCCGGAGAGTCAAATATTTGTGCATTGATACGACTGAGATGATTAGCATTTTTGGTGTTTGAAGATTCTTCTGTCTTCACATCCCTTTGGGTGACAATCTGTTCAAGAATGAATGCATAAACTTGTTGTCAAATTTATATATATACACTTTCACTTTTTCTATAGGCTAGGATTGATGCAAGTATAGGTTTAGTGGATATGACGAATCTTTTGAAATTGTAAGTATATCGCGGAATTGTTTATTAGGTAAGTAAGAAATTAAATGTATTTTTTATTTTAACTTTCGAGTGCAAAATTTCTAATTGGAGATGAAAAATGAAAATAGTTTTTTGGAATCTGAATAGATTAGTTGGTTTGTTACATAATTTAAAAATTAAAAAAAAAATTGGAGAGTAAGATAAAAATATGTCATACATGTGACTTAGTTTGATTTGATACATAATTTATGAAAGTAAATGAGACTTTTAAATCTTGTCATCTTAAATCAATAATTTATATAAAAAAAAATCTTTAAACTAGTAACTAGTTATAATTGATAGAATTACCTTAAACAAATGAAAACTAAAAGTAAAAAACATTAATGAAACAGATCTAAAAAAATATAGTAATTTTGATAATAGATGAAAAATTAAAAGGGAATATTATATTTATGTTTTTTTGGCAAAGCAAACAGCAATTCAACGATTCATTCAAAAAAAAGTATGGCAATTGATATTCTAATAAAATTCTAATAAAATTAACCTGGTGTTGTGTTTGTGTTGGTGAAAGCTGATGATTGCTGACATCCAATCTACGATGGACATTCTTATGGCAATGGAAAAATTGACATTGGAAAGATTTTATGCTACTGATAGGACCGCCAGGAGCAAAAGCCTGACAGCTATCGGCAGCATTAACACTTGCTAAAAGATAACGGTTGCACTCACCATAAGCGATTAGACCTTTAGGCTTATAAATGGCCCTAGCGGCTTGATTAGCTCGGAACATATTAGCCATGATTGATTGATAATTTCTTTTAGGGAAGAATATGAGTACTAATTTTCTCTAGAAATGGTGTACTAAACTTTGAAGAAATGGTCTAGCTAAATAGAAGGTTCAAAAAATATAAATCTAATAAAAACTTAAATTATTAATTAAATTAGATTATTCATTGAACATAGAGCTAAAATTGAGTTTGAAATAAAGATTTATATCATTTAAATGTTATTACAGTAATACAAAAATTATGGAAGGCTATTTTGGAGTTGCATTATGCACCCCCATTCTTATAAAAACAAAAAAAAACAAAAATCTTGCAAAATAATGAAATCACTTCTTTTTGTTAAAAAAAAAGAAAAAACTTTCACATGGGCAAAATTGGAATACAAACATTTAAAACACACCCAAAATTGAGAAATGCTCAATAAAAAAATACTGACCTTCTTGCAATGTAATTGGTGGGTGTTGTTTTAACGTTATGAAACATTAAAAATATACTACCCTAAAATATAATATTTTAATGTATAAAACTTAAAATTTTAAAATATATATCAAATTTATATTTACTTTTAAAATTCTTATTTAGCCTTAATAACATTATCATTTAAATATTATAATATATCTAAAATTACCAATTGTACTTTTTTTAATATATCTCAAAAAATTATTTATCTTTAAAATTTCATATCCAATCATTCACCATATAAAATCAAACCAAGGGAATATAACTACCAAAATATAAAAATCAAACTAGGGGAATATAACTATATGGAAAAATATATATTAGAAAATAAAATAAAATTGGAAAGCTCTTTGTTAGAAGTATGGAGGGAAATTAGTACAATGGGTAGCTTTTTAATTTTGCCCTTGTGGAGGTTTTTTTGATAAAAAAAAAATTATTGTATTTCATTTTACCCTTGTGGATTTTAAAAAATAAATAATAATTTCACTAATCTGACAGAAAATAAGGAGGTTGGATTGCAAATCATAAAATATCAGGATTAAAAATAAGTTAGAAGAGAAGACATGTGTTAGGATGTAAAGTGCAATTGACTCATTTGTTTGGAATATACTGATTTTCAAACTTTTTTTCAAAATTAATTAGCTATCCATATATATGACCTCATAATATGAATTATTACGTCACTGAATATTAGTTAATTAGAAAAAAAAGTCGTTGGTTTTATAAGAACTATTATAATTTGTATCTCAAATTTGAAAAACTATTTTGAACATTTTTTCGACCAGTTACTATCTTGAATAATGGGCATGTCTAGGTATGCGTAACCTTATCACAACTACGATGATTTTTATTTGAGAGAAAAAAGTAGACTGAGAAATATTTGGAAGTGTCAAATAAGAGGTAGGATTGAATTTAAGTGCGTTAAAATGGAAGAAGTAATATTTGAGTGACTTAACAGTTAGTTATATTAAAATGACCTAAAAATTAAATCACCACTTAACCCGCTCAATTTTTTGTTAGTTTTAAATTATCTGTTTGTTTTCATCTAATTTGTTTAAGAACCTAATAAAATATTTCTCCTTATATTATATCTGTATATAACTTATCATGAAATTAAAAAAAAATAGAAGTATTTAGATAAAGTTTATTCATGAATAATTTTGAGTTGTGTATCGGCAAGTCAAAATGATCTAATTTAATAAAACGCGTAAATCAATAATTCGCTCAAATCTAAATAGAATGGGCGGATTATGATTTTATGGATTGATTTTACCACCTCTATACATAATACATGTATGATCACTATGACGATCACAAGGGCTTTACCATTCCGTCATTAAATGTTATTTACCTATGTCAATTATATAACTACGAGTGTACAAATATAAGTGTGTATGGATGAGTTCAGTTGAATAGTTTTAACTTAAGCTTTATAAATAATTAATTCCAAAACCCAATAATTCAAATGGTTAATTGATTTAGTGACATCTCAAAAATCAGAAAATTCAAAAGAGTATATCGACTCTTTTATAGAACAGAGCAACAAAAAGTACTACTTTCTCCGACCCATTTTATGTGAGGTAGTTTGACTCGGTACAGAGTTTAAGAAAGAAAGGAAAAATTTTAATACTTGTGGTCCAAAATGAATGATAAAAATTTGTATGGCTGTAAATCATTTCATTAAGGGTAAAATAGACATTTTATAGTTAAATTGTTACTTAATATAGAAATGTGTCATTCTTTTTGGGACTGACTAAAAATGAAAGTAAGTCACATAAATTGGGACAGAAGGAGTAATATATATGGACAAGCGAACTAATCACTTCCTACTTTTTAATTTATTTATCTTATTTTAATTTAACACGATATTTAAGAAAGTAAAAAATATTTGACTTGCAATTTTAAATTAAAAATATGTAGAATGTCAATATGCCCTTTAATTTCATGATCTTAATTATGTAATGTCACGTAAAAAGTTTTCTATACAAATTTCAATAACAATGACAATTAGAAGCACAAATAAAGAAATTAAGGGTTTCAAGGAGCATCAGTCACTACAATTATCAAGTACATGTGTAACACTTTGGAATGTAAAAGATAAAAGGCTTCAGTTGAGTACAGTTGTATGTGTAGGTAAGGTTGTACAGTCCGTACAGGGTATCATGGCCCGTACAACTAACCGTGGTGACAATTAAACTTGATGGTCTTCTTACGAAGGGTTTCTAGGGCCATTTAGAATTGCACAAGTCGTGGACCAGGCTGTGAAGCTTTGCACAGACCGTGAAGTCGTCTGTGAAAGGAACCCATCAACTTTTAAGTTTAGGGTCAACTTCAAACAATCATATCTCTCAGCATATAACAAATTAGGTGGTCCATGACCTATTAAACTAAAAGTATTTGAGTCCTCTTTCTAATGCAACCAAATGTGCCTCATTTCGAGTTCGGAGTAAAACGTTATGCCCGTTTTAGTGAAGCACTGTTGAGCAGGTGAATTTTCAGGTCCGGTTATATGGCCCGTGAAGTGTTTCACAGATCGTGGAGCCTTAAACGATTTCACAGTCCGGGTTCGGTGTCGAAAGGCTAGCAAACATGGACAAGGTGCTCCAGTATAACATTTTTCAATGTAAGCAAAACTTTTAACAGTGCGGCAACCAGTGACTCTAGAAGACAAACATACACCATTTGTACGTCCTTTACATGCCCAGCCAGATAATAGGATCACCAAAGCAGTATCAGCTTCTGAAGTTGCAAGAGCAGAATTCAATTACATAATTCAGCAAAAACACAAAGCTCAGGGCATATCAATTGTTCTAGCAACAAAACTATTCAGTAATACCTCAAAATTCTCATAAACCATGTATGCCAACATGGTTAAAAGATCATACTTTTTAGATGAATTCTTATTGCTTAGTGGATCCACTTAGTTGAGGTGTACTATAGCCCGACAAGGTGTAGGACTGTTCTGACAGCGTAGGCGAGACGTTGTATCACCACATAGCTCATAGTGATGGTTGTCCGTTAGAGAATCTCCCAATAGAGTTAAAATATACTTTTAATATATCATTTATTATGTTGAGTTCAGAGATGAGTAAGTATTCTTGTAAAGCTTTAAATTATTTTAACTCATTTAATTCTTTACATTCAGCTTGAGTATATTTATCTATTATAGTCCTTTCATTCAGTTATTTCGCCTCGACTATATTACATACTCGTGCATTCAATGTACTAATGTCATTCGACCTGCATCTTTTATGATGCAGATACAGGTGTTCATGATCATCAACATGTGTTTCGTTGAGATCACTTTGTGCTTCAGATAGCTTTGGTGAGCCTCCTTGCTTTTCAGAAGATTTCACATTTATTTTCATGTTATTGTTGAGTTGTCGTGAGTCTTGTCCCGACATCTATCCTTTTATTAGAGGCTTCATAGATAGTTAGAGTTGAGGAGTCTCAATATTTCCCTTTTATTTTAAGATGTTTTGAGATGTTTTGCCAACTGTATTATATATAACATTGAGTACTTTCAGACATTGAGTTGGGTCTATTTGAGAAATACGAGTTAAAATATGCACGAAAGCTCTTTTTTCTTGAGTGAGTCTTTCGCTAAGTAGTCATCTATACCAAGGGTTCACTTAGGGATCAAAAATGGTTCTCGAGTATCGATCACGTCTAGGATGTAGACTTGGGGCGTGACAACATGACCATTAGATCTACAAACATAGTATGCCTACACTCAAAATACTTCACAACAAAATGCTTGTTGTTGAAAGAGAGAAATGAATTGAATGAGTTAGCTAGGAAACAAGTGATGAAAAGGATAATATAGATGGGAGAAAGAATTTAGGTGTCTCCTTACTATGGCTGCATGGCATGGCTCAATTGTCATTTGAAAATAATTAATAATAAATGTTTATTGACCAACTTAACTTGAATTTTATATATCTTTGGACCTAAAATAATAAATATTTCTTGGTCAACTTAACTTGGATTTTATATATCTTTGGACTTAAATTAATTAAAGCCAAATATGAAATGTATTTCAGAGGTACATATTAACTTGACTAAGGTCCTATTATCTTTGAACTCATTTTTTAGGGAAAAAAGGTTCAAAACACACTCCAACTATGGACGAAATTATTGTTACACATATCAACTTTGTGGGGGATCCTATGACCCCCCAGACTTACTTTTAATGTATTTTATGGGTATTATTAGCTAAGTTGAACCAGATAATAACGCTAAACTACACTTCTTCCTATTCAAAGTGTGGGTGATCGCTAACAAGCATAAACCCAATGATACGTTGCAATCGATCCCACAGGGAGTGATACGGTAAATAATTCAATTATGAAGTAAAAACATGTTCTAATCTTTTGTGGGAGAAACTACACAACATAAACTAAATCAATGAATTTAGTTATCAATATCAAATATGGGGATTTAGTAACCAATTGTTAACAAGGAACAATTAACACGATAGTTAAACAATTAGAGAGAAGACCATAGGAATATGATATATCGAATGCTAATTTCACTTAATGGGTAATTACTAATTGCTATAAGTTGTTGAAATTCAATGGGTAGTCTAGGTTTTGAATACAATAGCTATATCTCGATCAACTATCATGTTTTGAGTGAGTTCTCTCGAACCTCAACAAGCTTAACAATACCAACAACCCAATTCCTTAATTAACTCACTTTCTCAAGCTGGGTTGTAAAGACGAAACCAAACCCACTTTCTCAAGTTATATTTTAAAACGCGATCAATACAACTATCAATCATTTATTCTACTCTAATACCTCTTTCTCAAGCAAGCATAGATAACTAAGTTAGAACTGAATTAGCAACTTCATTTCATCAATTAAAACATGAACAAACAATTGAACTCATTTCAAAACAACATTAAATTCAGCAATTACCAATACCCATAAGCTAATTAATGCATTCGACATTATGATCACACCCCTAAGGTAAGGGGTTTTAGTCAAACATAGCAAAAAGTAAGAGATCGTTACCAAATAGATTATCCATCCAAATTGCCAACATTCAACAATACCCAATGCCTAAATTAAAGCTAGAATCCTAATTCCTCAAATCTGAGATCCAAATGTTTTCCAAAAGTGTTCAACAATATAAAAATGTGAAAAACTTTCAAAGCTCAGGAATACACACTCTCTAGGAACTCTTTTTCTTCTTTCAAAAAATGAATGTACACGTTTCCAAAAACTCAACGGAATCCAGTTGGCGAAGTTAGTCGGGATCGCCGATCCACTCAGCGATCCACCGAGTTGTGCTTCTTCTCTCCTTTTGGCTTGTCTCCTGCATACAATTGTTCTGGAAGTTTAGGCGAGCTGGATCATGATTGCTGATCCATTTGGCGCATCACCGAATCATGATTTGATTACCAAGTTGGCTTGGTACATAAGCAAACTTTTGGTGAGCTGTAGACTCTCTAGGCGAGTTATTGAGTGGTTTTTGCAAGCTCCAGCTTCTGTTTTCTTCAGATTTTCCAACTTTCGCTTCTTTTCGCATCGTAATGTCCTTGTCTTGTTCTTAAACCTTCATTCATGCATATCAATACATGAACATAAGTTATGAGCACAAAGTAGGCATTGAGGACACTAATTCATTGAATAATAAGCCCTAAATGAGTCAAAATTCCCGACTCATCAACACCCCCAACTTAAACTTTTGTTTGTCCTCATGCAAAACACAAGATCAATCAGGCAAACAGGGATGCCTACAAATAGTGCTACTTGAGACTCAACATTAATGCACACAAGGTTCAATCTACACATGCAATGTTCAATTGTGCACTAAAAGTTTCAAACTATGACTAGCCATCATCAGATAGAGTTCAAGCGCATAATGCTCACATCAAATGCAAATTCATGCTCAACAAGAGTATTCGAATGTGCTCACATCAAGAATGATTCCATTCTCTCACAAAGCCAATAAAAAATTACAATTTAAGGAATCAAAATCTACTCTCACACTCCCAATGAGAAAAACATGCACGAATTTACCCATAGGCTTGCCAGTATTTTCCAACCAACACATCATTCAGCTCATGCATGATCAAAAAGGTCTTTCAAGGCTTGTAAATGGGCTAAGGGTAAGGGTTTGATCATTTTGGCTTAGTGACTTCTATCTTCATGAAGCATGGCTCAAATTTCACCTCTTCTCTTTTTCTTTCATTTTTTTCATCTTCTCACCTCATCCTTGACATATTCAAAGCACATAAAATTTTTGGTATTGCTCATCGGACACCCTTTTTATTTCCACAACATTGCTCAATGGATATAATTTTATTTTATTTTTTCTCTTTTCACCTTTTT
>JAJOOO010023350.1:0-11472 GCA_029582685.1 Solanum piurae | reverse complement strand
AATAAAATTTACTACCATCTTATATTATTTAGAGAACATAAAAACTGAAAATATTCTAATGTATACTTGTTTTTAGAATATGAAAATGAAAATAGTTATATCACCTAAACATATTTTATAAGAGACGTCGTGTTGATAACGTGTTATAAAATAATGTATTAGAAATTAAATAAAAAAGAAATGGAGAGAAAGAGCAGTAATTTTTTTCTTCCAATCTTTCAATGCATGTGTATCTACATATAAGATGAGTATATATAGAAAGTAGGAGTATATTTCTAATCCTTCCAACTCATGAAGGAGATCTCCAAAGTCATGAAGGATATCTCCAAAGTCATGAAGTGTGAATTTGCTACATATCATCCACATTTCATTATTTACAACACAAACTTATATTTGGTGAGCCGGAATCATTCAGTCCAACTATTCGTTAAAATTAAATAATGACTAATAGAGTAAAGACACTATTTCATGGTTGTATTATAACAAATATAGAATAAAAATTGATTCAAGCTTATAAGAAACTCAAGAATTGATCTAGTATTTATAAATGTTCGATAATTTACACTTTGTATATTGTTGGATATACATATTGCAAATTAGTTCTAGTCACGTGCTTTGTACATGAGTTTCACGAAAATATTATATGTGGTAGGAGTTATATTAAAATCACATTGTGATGAATTTCACAAATGATTTAACGAAAAAATATAAATGAAATAAATGAACAATCAACCTATATAAATGACTTTTTTATTGTAAAATGTAAATGCCAAATAATTAGATATCCCGGTAACCTGCCAAATTTGGACAACAAAATTTAATGTGATAAATAATTTATATTTTTATGTTATTAGGTCAAAACCTGCAATATAATACTCTCTCCATTTCAAATTAATTGAATTATTGAGACATTTTTCATTTTTCAAATTAACTTAATTGTTCAATTTTCAAGACTATTTTTAGAATGTTCTTCCAATTTTACCCTTCATTAGTTAGTATTGTAATTAGTTATTAATTAATGTTAAGTTATTTTAATCATAAATTTGACAATAATTAATAAGGGTAAAAATGAAAAGTTATGCCTAATTTATGTCTTAATCTTCTTTTCCTAAAGGATGTGAAACACCTCAACAATTCAATTAATTTGAAATGAATGAAATAGTTTGTTACTTTTCTAAGAAAGGGACAATACATACATAACACACACCAAAGTTTGAATTACCATATGTACTTGTAATAAGTATATATGTTGTCTCCATATTACATTCACATGGCATAGTGTGTTTATTCTTTCGTAGCATGAACAAAAAATTACAATAATTTGGTCATGGTTATTTTTCATCCTTCTTATCATATTTTAATTTTTTTTATCCTTTTTTTCTCTTACTTTATTATTATTTTCCCCTAATATTACTATTCTATATCCTTTGCCTTAATTTTTGTCTTCCCCTTTCGTTTATGTTCTCTCCGTTTTATTCTTATTGTTTTCTTTCTTACTTTCACATTTTCATTCATAAAAAGAAAATAAATAAAAGAATTATCTACAAACACAACGAATAATTAAAAGTGAATTTCCTTTCACTTTTGATTGTAATTTATAAATATGTAAAATTTATTTAAAGAATTTAAAAATATTCTATTTGAATTCATGAAATGATATAAAATAATTAGATAATTTAACCTTCGTATTCCAAATCATGATTCATAAGTAAACATGCATATACATTTCAAGATGGTGAATACATGTGAAAATGCTTTTTTATCAAAAATTCAAAAAATAAATATGAAATGTTTTTTTAAGGAAATAGAAGCAACATATTTTTTTTATTAAACTTAATGATCAAAGAAAGCATGGAAAATAATTCTTGAATGTCTTGACTGCCTCCTTGCATTCACTGTTTCACAAGCTATGCTTATTAAATAATCCATGAACATCCCCATATATAATTGTTAACAATTACATTGAAGTTGACAATAATAATGTGAAATAAGTGTCATCAAGATAACTCTTCAATTTTGAAATACTTGGACTTCCGCTAACAAACTTACTCAAGTTATTTCATCCATTTGAATGACTTTCTATCTTTCAATATCTTTATTACTACACAATATAATGCACATTTGATTACCTTAAAACTGCTCCCATTTATATCTAGTTTTGTATTTAGTTATTAGAATATTTTTTTTATGTTGTACATAAAAAGTTAATATTTAAATGAAGGACAAATTGGTAATCCAATTTTGAGGTTAGGAGCTTCCCACTTATAATAATATATGATATGATATATGATTTTTCGGGAATAAAACTGCAAATGTTTCCTTTTAAAAAATTTGTTAGTGTTTGAAATTTATTTATATATATATATATGTATATATATTATTTATTTATTTAAGGTTTTTTTTTTACCCTCCTTAGGAGCTGCCACCCCTTTTGCTCCCTTGGTGACTCAAACTCGCAACCTTCAGGTTGAAAGTGAGGGGTGCTTACCATCCAAGCAACTCTCTCTTGTCAAATATATTTATATTTAAAGATTAGGTTTGAAACTTTTTCTATCACACTTTATAGCATCATCTATAAACTCTTTTCCTATTCGATTAAGATAATGATTTCCTTGGAGAAAAAGTTTAATTCCATAATTGAACTTTAAACAATTTTTAAACTTTCCATAATTAATATACAAAACATATAATTAGAATAAGGAAAAGTTTAATTCCATAATTGAACTTTAAACAATTTATCAACTTTCCATAATTAAATATACAAAACATATAATTAGAATAAGGAAATATCTCCAGTGGATCAGTATCAGTTAGTTCAGCGGCGGTGGAGCTTGCTCTGCTGAAACACATTCCAGATTCTTCTCTTACGTCTCCCCGTGTGCTGATTGTTGGAGCTGGGAAAACTTGTGATCAGACATTTGATTGCTAAAGGGTGTAAAGAGATGGTTGTCGTAAACAGGACAGAAGACAGAGTTGCTGCTATCCGTGAGGAATTGAATACGGATAATGCTGGTGTTATAATAGAGTACAAACCATTCTCGGAAATGTTATCATGTGCTGCACAGGCTGATGTGATATTCACCTGCACTGCTTCGAAAGATCCTTTATTCGTAATGTGGAGTCTAGTGTATCAGAACTTGAAGGTGCATGTATATACAATGTGGACAATCTTAATGAGGTTGTGGAAGCTAATAAGGAGGATCGGTTACGGAAGAAAAAGGAAGCTGAGATCATCATTGCTGAGGAAGTGAAAAAATTTGAAGCACTTGAAGACTCTCTTGAGACTGTTCCAACTACCAAAAAACTGAGGGCGTGTGCTGAAAGAATTAGGTCCGCTGAGGTTGAAAAGTGTTTGTCTAAGATGGGTGATGATCATCTCTCCGAAAACAACAAGAAGGCGATCTATGATCTCAGTTTAGGGATACTAAACAAGATGCTACATGGACCAATGCAGCATTTGAAATGTGATGCTAACTCAAAACCGGAATTTGAGTGACATACTTGAAAATATGCATGCCCTTAACAGAATATATTTGATCTTGATACAGAGATGGATGACAAGTTACGAGCCAAGATACAACAAACTCAAAAGCATTCTTCTTGAGGTCAATTACTTTAAGCCAAGTTCAATCAGAAAGGATCATTTCAATTTGCTAGTTTTAACAGTATCAAAATAATCGGGATATGATGTAATTCTTTTTTTAGGCCAATACTATCCCCTCAGATTGCGGGAAAGTCTGTCATAGTTGCAGTTATATTTGTTACACTTGTTTGTAGAGTATTATATAGTCATTTCTTGAATCCAGAGGAGTATTTATTACTATTTAATTTTTTTACGTGTACATATTTTTCGTCCAATCATGCTGGTGTGTTGTTTTCATGACGATTCCATAGTTTTTTTTTACTACTAAACGAACCAGTGTCAAGTCTGAATTCAGGCACTGAACATTATTCTATATTATTATCATTGACTTTGAGTATATCATATACACTATAAAACCGCGTGCACTAGTCAAAATATTACTAATAGAGTATAGACACTATTTCATGGTTGTATTATGACAAATGTAGATTAAAAATTGATTCAAGCTTATAAGAAACTCAAGAATTGATCTAGTATTTATAAATGTTCCATAATTTACAATTTGTATATTATTGGATATACATATTACAAATTTTTCGGGA
Organism: Solanum piurae; assembly: GCA_029582685.1. Taxonomy (NCBI): domain Eukaryota; kingdom Viridiplantae; phylum Streptophyta; class Magnoliopsida; order Solanales; family Solanaceae; genus Solanum; species Solanum piurae. Next base: position 7,287 of record JAJOOO010023350.1, on the reverse strand, counting down.
ATAAAACTGCAAATGTTTCCTTTTAAAAAATTTATTTGTGTTTGAAATCATATATATATATATATATAAAGAAAACCCTAGGCCCGCCTACGTGGCGCCACCACAAATTAGAATTCCCTTTTAATTTATTTATTTTCAAAACTAGCCTTCCCTTTTCATGAAAAATTGTGACTTTTATAAAAAGTTGTGACTTTTATAAAAGTTGTGACTTTTATAAAAAGTTGCGACTTTTATATCAAAAGTTGTGACTTTTATGAAGAGTTGTGACTTTTATGAAGAGTTGCGATTTTTATGAAAAATTGTGACTTTTATGAAAGGTTGTGACCTTCCGAAGGGTTGCAACTTTTGAAAAGAGTTGTGACCTTTCCGATAAGGCACACTAAACATTTGTTCACACTATCCTTTGTTGTCTATAAATAGAGCTATTTCCTGCCACTATTATTTGTAGGTGTTTTTCCGCTGTAGGGTAGTTGAATTCAAATACATTAATGAAGCTTCTTATGAAGTTTGTTTCATTCCTCAAAGTTTTCTTCCTGCTATTTCATGGAGCTTAATCTTTACTATAAGTCATAGTGATTCGTATAATTATAATTTCTTTTTGCTATTTTGGTGACTTTTTTTTAACTCTCTTAAAAATATCAACAAAGATGATTGAAAATTGATCTCTTTTGTCCCTTTCTATAGGTTTCTTCGTAAACCTTCGTATAAATAAAGAATATTGATTTTGATTGCAATGCGACATTATTACTCTTGCACCTCTTTTTCCACAACTCATAACGGTGTTGAAATTGTTGAATTCATTACATTTGGTTCTTTAGTAAACAAAACTTTTATTTGTGCCACTATTTTTTGTAGGTTTTTTTTTTTTTGCTATAAGGTAGTCGAATTAAAATACATTAGTTAAACTTCTTATGAAGTGTGTTTCATTCCTCAAAATTTTCTTCCTCATATTTCATGAAGCTTAATCTTTTACTGTAAGTCATATTGATTCATGTATCTATTGCAATTTCTATTTGCTATTTTGAAAACTTTTTCTGAACTATGTTAAAAATTTCAGTGAGGATGATTGAAAATTCATCTTTTCTTTTGTCCCTTTCTACAGTTTTTTTCATATATTTTTTAGGAAAATTGCTTGTGGGTTGTGCTATATTTGATAGCACACAACAATAAATATGTGATAATTAATACGGAACCAATGCTGAAGTTTGTTAAATGAACCAAATAGTTTGCTCTCTTGCTTGCCACATTTAGTATATTATTTTGCTTATATTTTCTTAGGTACAAACAATTCATATATCATTGCACTCTTCCTAGAATATTAGTATAGACACAATTAGTCCACTTGTTTTGTCGCAAGTTAAGTAATTTGTCATATTTCTTCGTCTCTTCTTTTTGGGCATAATAAGAGATCAAGTTTTCTTGAAACAAACAAATGTCCAAAATACACTATAACATAAATAATTTTTATCGACAATAAATATGCACATTAACGAAGAGTGCTAGAGCCCTACTGACATTAATTAATTGTCATTAGATTCAATGTTGCTATAAACTTTAGAGACATTTATAGAGAGTACCAATTGCCTCTGAAAATACATATTTAGTGACAATTAAGCTATTAATTGCCGTTAAAGATCATTTTTATTGTAGTGATAACTCTTTATGATACTAACAATCTTTTTAAAAAATATGTAAACTTGGACACAGCCCGATAGACTATTTTTTTGAAAAATATGTTTAGCAACATGCCTTTTTTTTCTTGATTGCTAGGAAAGTAAGGTTGTCTTTATTATTATTTGTGGATATTTGTGAGTTCAAGTGCTCACAAAATTATGTTGTGAGATTTTAATATGTTATGTCTCAAAATTTTGGTTTAGAATATCCAGTTGTGAACAGTTCCATTCAGATGTCACCTACTGCTTGGTTGATAATTGCATTAATTATTTGTAACTGCATACTATAACCATAACAATCACTATGGTTCAATTCCAAATAATTTGGGGACGGTGATATGAAATCTAAGCAATAGTATGACTACTTTGAGACAATAAGGAATAACATGTATGATACTAACAATCTTAGGGTCATTTTTAACATATACATGATACGTCATACTATAATAAAAATAGATTGATAGATGTTCATAAGAAAGGAGTTGAAGGTCTTCCATTTGATTTTAGTTAATTATGTTCTTGTATGGACGTGATGTTCCACTTTACTTGGGAGTAGGGGTGTGCATTCGGTTTTTTGGTTCGGTTTTGGGTTATTCGGTTTGGGTTTTGGGTTTTGGGTTTTGAAAAAGTATAACCCAATCCGAACCAAAAAAATTTGGTTCGGTTCGATTTTTCTCTTTTCGGTTTGGTTTTTTTCGATTTGGCTATTCGGTTATAACTTAATTCATAACTAATTAATAACATAATCAAAGTTAGTGTTTTACTCGAAAAGATATATAAAATAAAAAATGACTAAGTTTTTGAAAAATCGATCAAACTTATGATTTAAGAGAAATCGAATTTCCGAAAGAACAGAGTCGCCACTTAATTTTTTTAAGTAAAAAATCAAGAAAAAATATAAGGTTTTCAAAAGATTTAAACAGATAAAATCGATTGAAAATAAAAGGGTTCGAAGTTCGATGTACATTCCGAGAAGGTGTTAGGCCCTCGAAATGTCCGCTAACTTGCGGTTGACCGGCGATTTGACTAAAATGACTAATTTTAGAAAAGAAAAGAAAAAAATAAAAATAAAAAAAATAAAATAATAATAAAGTAATAATAATAATAAATTAAGTAATAAAATCCATATTTTATGGGAAGGGAGATTAACTAAAGAGAAATTTTTATTTTTTTTATTTTACTTTATTTTATTTTTTTTAAAAAAGGTAATCAATTCTTATGTTGTAAGACAACTAAAATAAAATAAAACTAAGTAATAAATAAGAATATGAATATTTAAATTCGAACATAAAACTAGACATGGCTATCTTTTGAGTAGTTAATTAAATTAGACCATAATTAAATAAATTGTTAGTCAACATAATAAACAAATAAAGAGCAAAGGAGCAAAACATCAAATTTGGGCTTTTGGCCCATTTTCATGTCATCTAAGCCTGCTGAAAATGGCTTAAGGCTTTTGGGCCTATTTGCCTTTAGAAAATCTGCATATACATTTCATGTATACCACCGTATACGAGCCGTATCCAACCCGTTTTGGGCCTCCGAAAGACTGTATTTCGATTCAAACTTTATATTTCCGCGTTTTCAACCTGCTTTCCCACGTTTTGCACCTGTATATTATTATTTTTTCGTGTATACCAGCGTATACTGCTGTATACAGCAGGTATACAGTCCTTTTCCAGCCTTTTTGGACGTCGGAAATTCACTTCCAGCCCATGTACTTCCCGTAACCTGTTCGTCAACTATTTTGGACTCGATAGAGAGAAGTATTGGGCCTATTAGGCCCAATCCACGAAATGCACGGAGAGGGAGTGTAGTTCAAATGGACTCGAGTGAAGTTTCACATGCGCAAAAAAGTAAGGACAGTGTTAACTCAAACCCGCTAAATTTAAACAAAATGGGGATTCAAACAAAATGTTAGGAAATAAATCCATGTGGAGAGGGAATAATATGACGGCTTAAGCTATGGACAAACATAATCACATTCTTGCACATTTAGAGTTAAGAGAGAACAGGAAACATTCAAAGAAAATAAAACAAAATTTGCAATAAAATGAGTTGAAATAAGCATCACGTTTCAAATAAAAATATTGCATGCTTATTTTCTAATAATGAACAGACAAATGACTAGTGAAGATTAAAAGAAATGCTAAAATTCTCAACAATATTTAATAAATCAAAATTAAACCATAAAAGTCTATACCAGCTGCCACGCAAGAACCAATAGAAAGGATTTCGACGCCCCTCTCCTTACAGTCAAGTGGCTGAACGCCCCTCTCTAGACCTTGCATTGACATCGATTGATGAGAGCCCTCCGTATACTATACTTACTTCACTTACTTCGTCAAGATGGCCAGCGTCTACCTGGAAGTGAGGGTCTTGCAATCATTCCAATCCCTCTACTCTAGTATTAGCAGTTTCCTGAAGCCATTCTGCTATCATTCTAGTTGTTAGTAAAGTGACTGCCGTTGTTGATGTTCGATCGTTTAACTATCCACGTATAATCGCTCTTTTATGTATGCCCAATGGCTAAATTAACCCCATTATTATATCTAAAATCTAAATAGCATCATGAATCTATTAATAATAAACCAACACTTTCCGACCAACAACTAAGCATTTCAACTTGGTAAAATAGATAAGTGATCATAGATTTGCAAGGATTGAAATAACTATAATCAATGGACCACAATTTATTATATATATATTTTGAATGGGCCCGAACACATGAATACAAACACTTAAGAAAATATTAACATCCTCACCCACAAAAGGACCAATGTATTTCCAGCATGCTTTACACCATAAATCATTCAATGAGGTAACAAGCTAGCTGTATATGATTCATACTTCTTGATACATAAATAAAAGAACCAACCGGGAGATGAAGTTAATATTCATTCACCCTTTTTTAAAAATAAATAAATAAATAAGTAAATAAAAATAATAATAATAATAATAATGATAATAAAAATAAATAAATAATGATAATAGTAATAAAACACTATGATGAACAATCAGAGACCATTTCAAAGTCAAGAACAAAAGAAATTAATCAAGCCTATATTTACACATACTAAAATCCCAACAACGAAGAAATTCAAAACTGGACAAGGGTCACAAAACAGAACATAGAATGTGGATTCTGGAACGGAGTAAGAAGGAATGAGGAATGTTACCTTTCTCCGGGCACCGAACCGAGACAGAACGAGCAGATAATGAGCAACTTCACCACCAACAACTTAGAAAATTCCAACGAGAAGCGGGAGGATCGTGTTCGGAAGAAGAGACTGGCAATGAGGTGTTCCTTGAAATACTTGTTGATTTTAATGTCTATTCTAGACTCAAAGAAACTTGTCTATTTCACTGTATCTTATCTCTTTTTCTTGACTCAAAATTTTCGACCCTTTTTCCAAAAAAAATTCTCGAAAATCCTCCCCCTTCCGTGAATGGAGAAAGGGCTACTTATGGACAAGGATTAGGGTTCGGAATGGAGGGAAAAAAGGGTAAAAATTCGGATTCAAAAGCCCATTTCAAAAATTTGAATTCAAAATTCTTTCACCATTCCGGCTAAACACTTTTTCCTGTAAAAATCACTCCATTTCGAAAGAGGAAAGGGGTAGGACGCGTGCTTTGTCCCGTTGTTGCGTGTGTCGATGCGTCTGGGCTGCTGTTGTACGTTTCTGGTCGTTTTGCACGCGTTGCTGGAGAAGAGGAACAGTATAGGGGTTGGTTTTGGTATTGGTTTGCTTATGGGTATAGGAATGGGCTGTTGAAGCTGAAAATTAAAAGGCAAATGTTGAATTGGGCTGGGAATTTGGTACTGCATGTATTGGGTTTACTAATTTGAGAAGTGGGCTGCTGGAAATGGCACTAAAAGCCCAAAATTGGTCTCCAAATGGGTTTAAAGTGAGGTAAGAAAGGAGTTTAAGAAATAGTCAAATTGAGTTAAATTAACAAATTCGGCTAAACTCTAAATAAGACGAATTAATATTAATTAACTAACGAGCTTCTTAATCTTAACGAAATAAAATAATTAACTTAATTGTAAACTAAATTCAAATTATAAGCATAATTTAAACTAAACTAATTTAATAAGATACATGCTAAAATTAAAATATTTTTGAGACGATTCTTGAATATTCATAAAATATACTAATTATATACATAATTATCTAAAACATATATATATTATTTAAAAAGTTATAGAAAGTGACAAAACTATTTAAAATAACTCGCGAACTATTTTTTTTGAAATTTTATAAAATTAATTATTTCAAATTGTTTGGAATTTAAGAAGCTCAATGATTAATTTATATTATGGAGGTCCAAAATTGGGTGTCAACAGTTAGATTTGCATGCTTAAAAAATAAAATTTTCATATAAGGAAAAGTAATAATATTGAATCTCTTAAATATCCTTTCAATTATAATCACGAATAAAACATTAAAACACAATACTATCAATAATTTCAATGAAACTAACTCTAAACTCTAAACTCTAAAGTACTATCACTAAACACAAATCACATCGAGGTTGAACCAGCAATTCAACTCATGTCTTCAATTAAGATCTCTTAAACTTGAAATATGATGAAAAAACTTCTTAGAAAAAAATAGATAAAAATTTCAAAAGCAAATAGCACACAAATAAAATAAATAGAACTTAACTTACCATATACGTATTTGACTATATGTCAATTATGGATGTATCTTTTCCCTCACTGCTCAAATCTGAAAAGATTGCTAAAAGATGTCATCAAACAAGTAACATAAATAAACTCTTTACAATTAAAAAATATTTAAAAGCTTAAAATTTTATCATATTCAAGTTGCTCAAGATAATCTAATTCCTCCTCCAATTTAACAGGTTGAGATTCAGATCGAAGCCAATCTTGAAGACAGATTATAGCTTGCACCAATTTAGGAGTTAGTGAACTCCTAAATGAGTCTAGAACACGACCTCCCGTACTAAATGCACTTTCTTATGCAACAGTAGAAATTGGTATTGCTAACACATCACGAGCCATATCACCAAGAACAGGAAATCTATTTGCATTAATTTTCCACCAAAGCAAAATATTAAAATTATCACTTTCAACTTCAGTTTCTTCAAGAAGATATTTTTCCAATTTCATCTTACTCATACTTCCACCTTCAACTCTATGTTTCTGATATTCTAGTTGCCATGCATTTCCTGACATATCAAATGTGTTGCTAGTCGGCACAACATGCAATGGAGAATGAGATCTCATTGAGCTTCTCGTTTGATATTCATTAAACAAAGAAATCAGGTATGACTTCACTTCGTCTCTTATTTTGCACCCTTGCATTTCTCCGTACATTTTCACAAGTACAAATGACACATAATCAAACTTGAAACGAGAATCAAACACACATGCAATAAATATCATCTTATTCATTTTAGTTGGATCACCCCAATACTTGTCAAACTTCTTTTTCATCCTTTTTGCCATTACATTTAATTCAGTATTTTCATTTTCCATCAATCCATTCAAGAAGTAATAAACTCCACTAATTTCTTGGAAATGAACATTAGATGTGATATATAATGAACCTGAAATTCTTATGGTAAGAGTATAAAAAGTTTCAAG
>JAJOOO010023349.1:0-11135 GCA_029582685.1 Solanum piurae | reverse complement strand
GAGTAGCATAATACCGAGTTGGACTAGGGTTTAGCGTACCCATATAGTCCCAGAACTACGAGCCACGTAGGTGTAAGTCCCCTCTGTGGGCAATATCAATTAGTGATCACGCCAGTCATGCCTCTATACCTTTGGCCGGGTATATTGGGTCCTCTCGATGGGGCGTATACATCGGACTCCATATTTAGCTCATGTGGTTTTATTATCGGTTATTAGTAGCTCCCACAGTCCAGTCAGACTCTATTGCATTGACCACATTTACAGTTCATTCAATATTCAGTCAGCATGTTATAAATTGGTCACTGCATTCAGTTATCTCAGCATTCAGTATTTATACCATGTTCAAATTATGTCATTGCTTATTTGCTTTGTTCAGTTATGTTGTTATTTCAACTTTATTCTATCCTGCATGCTCAGTCCCTTTCAAGTACTGACGCATATGTGCGCTACATCTTCTCGTGATGTAGGTTCAGGTTCTCAGCATCCAGATCACGCTAAGATCGATTCCCAATCTTCAGTTAAGCAGCATCAGTGGTGGGTCTTCATTCTTCGAGGACCGGTGACATGTTTATCTTTATCGCTTTCAGTCTTTTAGTTTCAGTTTTGCTAGATCAAGCATACAAAGCTTAAAACTGAATAAAAATTCATGAAACTGAAATACAAAGCTTTAACTCAAATTAAAAACTCTGAATAAAATAATATATTCAACTCGCCATAAAATAGACAACTTAAGTCTTTAAAACATTTAACAAAATAAATGAACAAACTTCTGAAACTCTATTCTCTATCTATGAAGACTCTAAATGACAAAGGTGGAAGTCGAAATAAGACCCACGACATCCTAACAACTGATATAACTGAAAGTAAAAGTGGAACCCTCCGGAAGCAAGGAGGCTCACCATAGCTAACGCGAACTCCATATGGTAACAATGAAGCTCCTGTTGATGACCCTAAATACATGTATCAGCATCATGAAACGATGCAGGTCAAATGGCTCAGTACGTGGAATGTACGAGCATGTAGGGGAATTACAAAGCATAAACATAAGCTTGAACTTGATAAAAAGAAAGCATACTTACCTCTTTTCGAACTTACTCAATTCAAGGAATACTCAAGGATACTCAAAACTACTCAAACTTACTCAACTCAGAAGTACTCAGGGATAAGATACTCAACTCAGTAATAAGGTTCTCAACTCAGTGAAACTCAACAATAAGGTACTCGACACAATGAAGAACAGATCAACTCAATATACTCAACTCAAGATACTCAACTCGAAATACTCAACTCATAATACTCAAGGATAAAGCAATAGTAAAAGATGCAATATATATGGAAAACTGTAAAACTGTAGATAATAATACTCAGTGTGTATATAAAAATACAATATAACTCTATGGGAGTTTCTTTAATCAACAACCATCACTATGAGCTCTGTGATGATAAAACATCTCGACCACGCTGCCAGAACTGTCATATACATTGCCAAGGTATAAAACCTATCAACTAAGTGGATCTACTAGTCTGTGCTAAAAAGCACTAAGGAATCATCTAAAAAGTATGACCCCTTCTACCCACGTCACCTGCATGGTTTATGGGGGTTGTGAGTTGTATGAAATCCCCCCTTATCGGTGCTCAATACTACTTCTAAAATATACTCAGCTCATATGTTTAAAAACATAATTATTTTTATGGTTTGAGATGATTACTCAAAATCTTTCTCTAAAAAGAGATGTTACTCAACTGCTCAAAACTCTTTTGGAAATCTGAGTTTCCTCCTCTTTTAGATGTTAAAACATTTACTCTTGGGAATACTAAATTCCCATATATCATTTTAAGGAAAATGAACTCGACTCTAGTCTTTCTCAACTCAAGTGCTCAAGTCTTAAAACAAGTTTAGAAAAAGTTGTAAAAGACTTCTCAAAATAGGGTTCATGCCGAATGATGGACGTGAACGACTCAATTCAAGATTTTCAATAACAATACAAAGAACTCGATACTCGAAACTCAACAACTCAGAACTCAAGAACTTCAATGATACTACTCATTTCAAGAATGCTCAACTCATGAGGTTCATGCAGAATTATGGGCATGAACAACTCAACTCAAGGACTCAAGGATACTCCTCATCTCAAGATTTCTCGACTCATATGGTTCATGCGGAATTATGGGCATGAACTACTCAACTTAAGGACTTCATGGGTAACATGTAATAGTTCCATGATTAGGAATATAATCTCAGAAGGGTTAGGAACTTAATACTCAAGACTTAGAACTTGAATATACTACTCCTCTCAAAGGTACTAAATTTATGAAGTTCATACGGAATTTATGGGCATGAACGACTCGACTCTAGGGTCTACATAACAATATAGAACTCATGTTATACGACTCTTCTCATTCTCATAATTACTTCCTCAAAACTTAGTCCAAATTGATAGTTGATCTCAAAGGATTCACAATTGAACTCAAAGACTTTCTCGCACTCTACTCTTAACTCTCTCTTGAATGTGAATTATGAATTCAAGAGTTATGGTTCATGATATGAAAGATCTCTTGATGATAAAGTAGACTCATGAACACATTCTCCTCACTCTTATACTCACTTGCTCGAGTCTTAAAACAAGTTGTTAGAAATTGTAGAAGACACATCAAAGGACTCAAAGGGACTTTCTAAAAAATGTACGAAAGAACTCTCAAGACTTAACTCTTAGCTCTACCTTGAATGTGAATTATGAATTCAAGGTTATTATTTGTGATAGGAAATATCTCGTGATGTTTAGGAGTATTTTTAGATAGTTAAACATGAGAAATGATCAAGAAATCACTGTCTCGAGCAAGTCTGCGACGCTGAGATGCATTTTATTATTTGGTCGCGAAATAACTTTTGAGGCAGAGGGGTCTGTGACCTCTCCGCGATGTGAAGAGGAATTTTATGAAATGGGGAGGAAGGTCCGTGATGTGGACTGGGTTGCCAGATTCACCCGACTTTTTCCTTCTTCGTTTTCTAACCCCAATTCGCCTAAATTTGATTTTTTTGCTCAACTTCTCTTTAGATTCAAATACCCAGCACATGTACACTAGAATCTAACTCAAAACAACTCTATGAATCGACACAATAATCTCAAGAACTCCTCGATCTCAGCCCAATTCAAGAACGAAAGCAAATTCAAAAACACATATCAAGAACATCAAACCTTCAACTCTGTAGAACGAATTTAACATTGAAATTAACATGATTGGCGTGTGGGTGAACAAACCCAACACTATGGAAGCTTACATACCTGAAAGAATCATCTTCTTGAAGAACTTGAAGGAAAATCTGGGAAGAACCCTAGCCTTAGCATTTCTTGAATTCCTTGAGCATAGAATTTTTGGAATTGAGGAGAGGGTTTGATTTGTGAAAACTGATTATTTTACACATTTAGGGCAATTTAGATGACTTTCTAAGGGTATTTAGGACTAAAGTACCCTTTAAGAAATAAATAAAACGAGTTGGGAGTCGGAATAATTTTTCACCAGGTAATGAGGTATGTATTGTCACGCCCCGAGTCTACACCCTGGACGTGGCCGACACTTGGAGACCATTGTTGGCCCCAAGAGAACCCTTGTCCTAGCTACTTAACTCAGCGGAAGACTTAACTCAACACAATAGAAGATCATAAAACAACTTAAATGATAAAATCTGGCCAAAATGGCAACTTATGTCTCAAAATAGAATATCTGTAAATACATAGATGAGAGACTCAACTACTGTTTGACTATCTATGAAGCCTCTATAATACTGAGATGGATGTTGGGACAGACCCCACAACATCCTAATAAAGAAAAACTAGGAAAGCGAATAAAAGAGTCCTACGGAATGCAAGGAGGCTCACCACTGACTCTGGAGTGCTCGACTAGATCAACGACACGCTGGATGCTGATCTTGGTTACCTGTGTCTGCATCATAATGAGATGCAGGACAAATGGCATCAGTACATTGAATGTACGAGTATGCGAGTTGGAATGCTAAACAACAACTTAAGCTTGAAAGGAGTACAAAGGAACACTTACCTTGACTTTGTTCAACTCATGAATAACTGAACTCAATATAAAGCAATAAGACACATGCAATATATATAAAGCTTGTAAAACAGTGTAAACAACTTAGTTCGTTAAAGATAAAGCAATAACAAACTCAACTTTACTTATATATAAAAGTAATATAACTTTAGTGGGAGATTCTTTAACCGACAACCACCACTATGAGCCCTAGTGATGATACAACGTTTTACCTCACGTTGCCCAAGGACCATCTTATACCTTGCCGTGAAATAGGACCTTACTTAACTTAGTGGATCCACTAGCTTAACTTACGTGATCATCTAAAAAGTATGACCTGTTAAATCCCATGATGGCTGCATGGTTCTTATGGAGAGTTGAGTTAATATGAACTCGCGTACCCAATTCGGTGCTCAATACTACTCCCAAAATATACTTTAGCTCATACGTGTTTTAAACACCTCTTTCTTTAGTTTGAGATATTTACTCAAAGTTTAGCCCAAAGGCTCTCTTGGAATCGATGCTCCCTTTTACTGAAAACTAGGCCAAAGGCTCTTTTGAAAAGCATAGTTCCTTTCTTGCTCAAATGTGAAAACATTTATAAACTTCTTTGGGAATACTTAGTTCCCTAATAACTTTTGAGAAATGAACTCAACTCTTTACTCTTTACTTTACTTGAAACTTGAGCCTTAAAATGAAGTTTAAACGTTTAATAAAGACTCTTAATAAACTTTAAGAAACTTTGCTTTGCCTTGCCTCTTAACTTATAGACTAGACTCTTAACTTCTTTGACTTTGATCTTAACTTTCCTTGAATTGGATTATGGATTCAAGGTTCATGATCTCATGTTTATGGATGATTTCATGATGTTTAGATGTACGTTAGAGTGTTGGAATCAACTAGAAAACGTAGGTACATCGCTTGGAAATTAGTACTAAAAGATGGGGGAAGAATGGGGTGAACTGGCGTCCTTGGAGCTCTGAGAGGCGTGGGGTGCCAGGCCCCAAACTTCAGAGAAGTCTGTGGGGAGCGCTGGCTGGCGCGGCGCCCCAAGGCCAAAACTTTAGAGAAGTCTGTGAGGAGCGCTGGCTGGCGCGGCGCCCCAAGGCCAAAACTTCAGAAGTTGCTTTGGGGCGCGCTGGCTGGCGCGGCGCCCCAGCCCCGTTACCCAGGTGTTCTCAATTTTTCTTCTCCGTTTTTTATCTCTAAACCCCCCAATCTTCCCTAGTTCTTTCCTCAAACACTTAGGATCAATTGTACCCTAAATACACAACCAATCTAACTCAAAAAACAGCCCGGAAACATGAATCAACTCAACCCCCAAGCATCAACAACTCAACCAACAAGAACTTAATGAATTTCAACAAAGTTCTTCAAGAACTCCCTAACTTTTCATTCAATCAACAACCATTCTCTGAATAGAAATAAGATGTGAGGGTGGGTGAACTAACCCAACACGAAAATATCTCACATACCTTAATAGGGATCGCCCCCGACGAATTCCACTCCAAAAGCTTGACGTTCTTGGCGAAATATTGGCTTTTCTCCCTTTCTTCCTTCTTCTCTCTTCTCCAAGCCCTAAGCGTATTTCTCAATTCTCCAAACTGACTAAGTCATGTTTTTACCCCAATAAATCCCTAAAAACGAATTAGGAAATTAATTAGAGAAAAGACTACTTTGCCCTTCCCTAAATCCGGATTAGGACTTTCCTCAATCCAACAGCCCAACTTCCGAAAGACATATCTCACTCATACGAAGTCGAAATCGTGCAAACTCGGCGGCGTTGGAAAGATATTCCCAAGGTATTTCCAACCATATCAAGAACTACTCCTAAATCATCCTGATATAGGAGTTATGGTCGTTTGAAAATGACCCAAAACTCACTTTCTCAACTTAGACAAAATTTCCAGATTTCCACATACTTTCCCAAAATGATTATTTCAGATTATAAACTCTTTCTAGTCGTTTCTAGGTGCGAGATGTTACATGTATTGGCTCCGTAACGCGGAGCCATCGTGGAGCTGCTGCCAGGTTTGAGCGTCGTTAGTTAATCAGTCATAACGTTTTACTCAGAACTCAAAATTTAGCAAACTCAGTGGCGTTGGAAAGATAATTCAAATACCTTTCATTATCTATCTTGTATCCCACCTAACGCATCTTCTTGTACTAAGAGTTATGGTCGTTTGAAGTTGACCCAAATTTTAGAAGAACTTAGGAATGACTTCAATGAATTCTCTCTAGTTCTTTTTGGAACTCAAGGTGCTACATCTAGTGACCTTAACTCTTAGGAAAATTTAAATTTCTTGATAAAAAACTTACTCACTACGAAGGATAGTTCAAGTCTTAGCTCAAAATTTTCCGGGTTGTTACATATTAGTTCCATACCTCTCTTAGTCACAATAAGATTTCTAACCGAGTAATATCCGAATGTTCTTTAACTTGATCAAGCATACCTTCTCTGCTACATACTTGAAGGAAAGACAAAAAAATTTGGTAACGATCGAAAAGTTATTAAGGAAGCAAATGTCACAATCAAAAATTCTTTTTGTTTATTATTTAGCCAAGTCATCTTTTTCACCTAATACTTTGATTTTCAAATAACTAAAAATGACTCTCATAGTATCTACATGGTTACCCTTATTTAGAAAATTAACTATTAAATAATAAACATCTAAATAAAAATTAATATAATTTAATTATTTGTTATGTAAGATCAAGAGCCTATTTAGAATGAATTCAAATTCTATTCATCTCATTAAATTGAGTAATAAAATCAATTTCTTACCATTTTTTACCTATGATAATCTCATAAAATTTATTAACTTTCCAATACATTGTGACATTCAAATATTATTTTTTTATAAAACATTATGAAATTATTATAAACATACCATACTGTGGATATTCATTAATGGGGAGTTTTCCCTTATGGGTAGACTAAGAAATGATGAGTTTGTGTAGATTTCATAATAGGAGGTAGAGTAAGAGTTACTAGTATGGATGAGTTATAAGTATACTTTAACTAGAAAGGAGTTTATGATGATGTGTCATTGTGTTAGTAACGACCAAGTGTAATTGTTGAATAGAAGAGCAGGAGTATTCATAAGGTGATAGCTCTAAACTAGGCTTGGGATTTTTAGGGGAAAGCCCATAATATTCAGAGGGTTACAAAACTAATAAGGCAATGATGTATAGAGAATGCGTAAATAGCACTTAAGTTGTGGAAAGGAAATGTGACACTAAATTGTAAGTATGAAGACTGAGAGGTAAAGATTGACTACTTGTCATGAGATCTTAGTGGGCGGGTTTTTCTTAATTTTATCTAGTATTCATAAGTTAGTATAGTATGTGAGAAGTTGTATTGATATCCAGGATTAGTAACAAATATTAAGCTTGAATTTGAGATGAGCGTCGTAATTAAAAAAATGGCAACATAAGGGTGATGATGTTAGTTTTAAGATCTGATCTGGTAGACTTGACATAGAGTAGGTGATGAATTGAGATGTTAGCTGCAATAAATATGAGTGATACAAGTATGAGATCCTAACTTTTAGATAAGGGCAGTGAAGTGTGGCTAAGTCATAAGAGTAACAAGAGCATTAAGAGGTGTACCCGATATATATAATCAGACGAGGTTCTAATTAAGTAAATAATTTTCCATGTGTTCCTAGATAGTATATTTGAGCTGTCAATGTGGAATATTTTGATGTAAGCATTATTTTTTTCCTTAAAGAGTTAGATGAAGCGGCCTTATATGCCAATGAGAAGAGGTTAAGAGAAGTATCTTAGAAAGAGGTCTTAGAAGGAGTCTTAGTACCTACTTATGGAGAGTTCAATAGTCATGAGATAAGTCTTTCCCGAGTATTAGAGTAAAGCAAATGTAGACCGGTTTAGAGATGATGGAATAGATCCATAGCTTTAAAGTGTCAGTTTCAAACCTAATTGGGAGATGATAAGAAGAGAAACCAAGTCAAGTGTTGAGAATGAGGTAGTGATGTCTTCAGAAAGAGTTTTAGAGATACATCAATCCATTCATAATATTGTGTATTCCTTCTGTCCAGTTATTACAACATCATGATGATGTTTCTTATATCAGAATTGTGTCTATGACCTATGCTCATACACTTCAGAGAGTTTCACATTTATGCTCAGTTTTCAGAATGAGGGGTAAAGACTTAGACCATTAACCTCGAGCTTAATCCATAAAGTTGTGGATATCAACCTCATTATATGAACCTATTTGTATAAGAATTCATGTCTCATAGTATGTTCAGTCTCACAAGTTCATGATTTATCCTCAATGGCTAGCAACATAATGTTATGCCATGCATATTCTTATATTAGATATCTCGAATGAATTGTGCTTATGATCTTTTGCCCTAAAGATCTCTCAGTAATCCTTTTTAATTGAGAGTGGTGTTGTTGATAGTAGTGGTGTGATGATAGAGAAAAGAATTGATACTTTCTTATTGGGATAGTGTTGGTATGCTTATTCAATCTAAGATTTTAAATGTGAAGGGAGAAGGAGATAAGGTATGAGTAATAAGGCAATTCCTGGTAATAATGCATGAAAATTATGTTAGTAGAAGTGGCAAGAAAATGAGGAATTCTTATAAGGAGTGGTTAGTAGGAGTCCATGGAGTGGTTATAGTACTGGGCTTGAATGTGGTGTTGGTAACATGTGGACAATGCGTGATACATTAGGTGTTTCGTGATATGTGCTCAAGGTTAGCTGAATATAGTGGTAAGGAGTAGTGTTCTTGGGATGAGATTTCCTACAGAGGTATAGAACATGTATCTTGTGATTTAGATCAGAATGATCACCCTATGTTAAGTACTTTGTGATTCTAAGTTAGACTTGAATATAGTAAGAGTATCCCTTTTCCATTCTCAGACCAGTCGTCATTTGAGGACGAATGATCCCAAGGGAGAGATATTGTAACACCCCAAAAAAATTTAAGTTAAGACCCGAATCATTCTTCATTTACTTGTAGGGTCATATTGGGTGATTCTTAAATTGCTCATATGTGTAAAGGTAAATTCTTTAGTGTGGGAATGATTTTGGATATCAATTAAGGTCACTAAAAACTCCTAGCACAAAGTTGAGTTGAAAGTTTCCTTACTGATTAAGTTTTGAGGTAAGAGTTTACTTAGGCCAACTTCAAACGACAATATCTCTTAGAATACTAAGAGTTACGTGGTCCATAACCTATCAAATTAAAGGTATTTGAATCCTATTTCCAACGCCACCAATTTTGAGTCAATCCAAATTTTGAGTAAAAAGTTATGATCATTTTAGTAACCTGGTACAGTGCAGTGACGAATTTGCCGGCGGGAAAATATTAAAAAGGATCGTTTTTGTCTCTTTACCTCTAAGAAAACCTTAAATGAATTTCTTGCCTAATTAAAGATCCAAAATAATCAGATATTCATTTGTTAATCCATCATTCTCTTCTCTCTCAAACCCTAAGACAAAATCCTAAGGAAAAATCAAAATAGAAAACTCCATTCAAGATTCGTTCAATCTTTTTCAAGATTCTTTCAATTTTTCAAGATTCTTCTTCAAGGTATGTCCTTCTCCAAGAATTTTATTCTTTCCAACTCAAATTCGTCCATATAATTATGAATCACTAATAAAAATCATAATTCTTGGCCATAGAGATTTCAAGAAACTAATTCAAGAAGCTCAAGAAAGGTTTTCTTGGTTGTTCTCCTTCAAAATAGGGTTTCAAGACTTCTAATCAAGTTCTTCTTCAAGATTCTTCAAGAACCTTGTTCTTTCAGGTATGTAAGGCTATCATAGTGTTGGACTAGTTCGTCCTCGCGCCCCTCATCTTCTTTCTAATCAGTAAAAGAGTAATATAGGATTCTATCCCTAGATTTTAGTATTCTTGAGATAAGTTGATTTTGAGTTCTTTATTATTTTTGAAATTCTATTCCTAATTATTCAATTGCTATATGTTATGCATGAAGATTCTTGAGTTGATTCGTTCATATCTATATTTCAACATGAACCCTATAAATTGAGTATTCATGAGATGAGTAGTATTGTTGAGTTTCGAGTTATTGAGTCCTTGATTCCTTGAGTTCTTGAGTTCTTGAGTTATGAGTATTGAGTTTCCATATTTCTATTAAGATCCCTGACTTGAGTCATTCATGTCCATAATTCTGCATGAACCCTATGAATTGAGGTTAAAAAATTTGAGAAACTTTTTAATGCCAACACTTAAGTTTTAAACTAAATTTTGAGGAAGTAAAGATGAGTTTTAAGAAATAGTTTCTAAAACATGATTAGTATGACAATCGAGTATGCCATCATTGTTTAAGCAGTATGGTATCTAGATATACCATCAATGTTTATGCAGTATGACTTCCCGAGTCATCAATGATCATATTATAATATGATTTTGTAATGTTTTTGAGAAAGAGCTTTCAAGTATGAGTTGTAAGGGGGCTATGTATTCCCAGAGATATCAATTTTTACATTGATAAAAGAGAAACTGAAATTTTTAAATGAGTTATGAGTTCAAAAGTTATTTCAAGAGCAGTTACCTCTTTTAAGAGGGTAGTTTGAGCAATTATCTCGAACCAGAGGAAGAGTTATGTTTTTTTTAAAGCATATGAGCATGAGTATATATTATTGGGAGTAGTATTGAGCACCGATATGGGGGAGAGTTCAAACAACTCACAGCCCCCATAAACCATGTATGTCAACATGTGTAAAGGGTCGTACTTTTTAGATGATTCCTTATTGCTTTTAAGCATAGTTTAGTGTATGGCTGGCAACGGTACCGGAACCGGGACGACCGGTCCGGAACGGACCGGAACCGGAATGGAACCGGTCACCACGAACCGGTATCGTACCGGAACCGGTAATTCCGGAAAATATATACTATACCCTTCCCGGACCGGTAACGGACCGGACCGGAAACCGGTCCCAACGGAATTATTTTTTAAAAAAAAAAAAAAATTAAAAATTAAAACTTTTATAATTTTAAAGTTAAAAATTTATAATTTTAAAGTTTTAAATACAAACTTTCAAACTTTTGTATTTAAAACTTTTAAAAGTAATAAAGTATAGAAGTTTAAAT
>JAJOOO010023346.1:0-10604 GCA_029582685.1 Solanum piurae | reverse complement strand
AAAAAAAAAAAAAAAGAAGTAAATTTACTTTACTTAAATAATATTACAATATTTTTCTATTTCTCCTTTAAAATGATTCTAACTATAAAAATAGTTCAATTTTGCAATTTAAGTTAAGTTAAATTACTTTAGCCAAATAGTTAATTGTCGGATAACCGCGTATTAGCGGGCATTTCGGGTGCTTTCAAACCCTTCCCGAAATGCTAATATGAACCCTGAACCCCTCTTAATATTTTCAACTGATTTCCTGTTTTAATCTATTGAAAATCAGTTTTCTTGATTTTTTCTTAAAAAATTAAGTGGCGACTCTTAAACCAGTCTTAAATTATATTTTTTCCTAATAAAACACCCAGAACTTCTTACGGATATTCCATACGGTTTTAAATCAGATATTTGGTCCTTAGGTATGTAACTCCTTTACTCCATTCTGGTTCAAGTGCATTTATATCTTACTTTGAATGTGGTGCCAAATTGTATTGGAGTTCTCTGTAGACATTCATTTCCAATAATTTTTGGAAGATATGAACCTCTCACCTATGTATGTAATCTGTTACCACACCTTTCATTTCATATGGTTATCTTCTTTCCCAACTCTGAGGACACTGGTTTGTTGTAGCGATAATCTCGTGTTTATTTGATATATACATGTCATTGTGGGCTTCTTCTGTGTCTTGAATCCATTCATTTCTTGACCAGGCTGCTGTATGTATGAAATGGCTGCTCACCGCCCTGCATTTAAAGCATTTGTAAGGCTTCTTGAATTTGTTTCTATCATCTCCATTTCAATTCCTTGGATACATAATGAAATGGGAAACTGACCTTATATTTTATCTCTATTGATTAATTTACGAATAGGAGCTTAAATGACTGGCTCTGCATTCATAGAGACCTTGGGATGGGGGGTTTCGTTTGTAAGTTAGTGAATTCAAGTGACAAGTAAATCCAAATTCCAATTATGTTGTTGAAGAGATGTTCTTCCTTTTAAGTCTGTCCCGCAAAGAATGTCGTCTTTCTATAATTAAAATTAATTTTAACTTTAAAATTTCCTGTTTACCCTTAATGAAATGATTTATAGCTACACAAATGTCTAAGGTTTATTTTAGACAACAAATTTCAAAAAGTCTTGCTTTCTTTCTTAAACTTTGTGCCAAGTCAAACAGTGCAACATAAATAGGGACAGAGGGAGTAGATGTCAAATCAAAGTGCAAACTGTCTTACTTATATAGAGAACTCAGTTTAGACTCCTAATAAGTTAAGCCCTTATCTCTAACTAAAACATTAAGATAAAATCAAACTGAAGTGATAGCAATAAAAGAATAATTCATGGTGATAAGGATAAAATATTAGAGGTTTTAGCTACTTAAATCGAGAGTGCGCCCAAAAATTGAGAAGAGTGCCACTAATGTTGTGGTGAAGGAGGCCTACTATACATAAATTGAATTAGTAACCGGTGAAACACCGAACTAGACAAAATTCAGTGAACTAAGCTATCAGTGTGATTGATCAATGATTTACTGTGGCATAATCTTGAAAATAGTTAATGGTGAATGATGCTGTGAGTCTTGGTTGTGGGAGCAAATAAGTGTAATTTCATTATATATATGCAACTTATTGTATGTTTGTTTCCTCAAAATGAGAACCTTTTGCTACATATACTGAATTTGACACATCATAATACACTCTATAATGATCCAGGACATGGCAGGACTGATAAGCAAAATAAACAGATCATGCATTGGCCCATTGCCACCTTGTTATTCTCCGTCCTTGTAAGTCAGGCCTTTGTTTTGCGAGCATAATTTGTCTTTGTGCTAAAGCTTCTACTCACAGGTGTTTAATTGATAATTTGTGTGAATATTTAGTCATGTTTTAGGATATCATTTTTCTTCTTTCCTTTCTTGGAACTGTTAATGTTCTGCAATTGCCCCATTATCCACCGAATTCTGAACCGTACACCACTAGCCTCAAGGATCTCTCGGTTATCAAAAAGATAGTTGTTCTTAATGGTCTATCTTCTCCTTCCTTGCGGCACATGACAATTTCTTTACACTTTGAAGCAAATGTAAACACTTCGAAATACTAATTTGAAATCATGTGTACTCATAATCATTCTGGAAGATGTTACATGTTCAAGTTATCAACTTTCAACAGAACAAATCCGAGCCTCAATCTTGACATTGCGAATGCTCTATTCTTCTGTTAAATGCTGACTTGAGATGGTGCATTTGTTTGTCATTATATTTCATTTGGATATTGTTTTCACAGAAAAACAGTTATTAGAGGAATGCTGAGGAAGAGCCCCGAGCATCGACCTACTGTAAGCTTACCATTCTTGCAATTAAATTTTTGTGTCGGAATGTCATGTCCATTGTCTGACCTCAATATTTTCAGGCATCAGAACTCCTGAAGCACCCATATTTGCAGCCTTACGTGGATCAGTATCGACCATCCTTTAGTCCTCCTCCATTAAGTTCTCCTGAAAAACCTCTCACTGCTGGTCGTGACTCCAGAAAGAATATGGCAGAAAGCCAAACTAGTACCAGTTCATGCAGTGATAAAGATAGTTTAAAGTCGAGCGAGACCTTGCAGGAAATGACTTGCAATGATGACCATAAAGGCACTAACACGAATGTTGCCTTTGTTGATCACGAAGACTTTGAGCAACATTATTCTTGTGAGGAACATCATGGGGCCGACGCAGAGGACTATGACTCTAGGAACATTTTGCATGACGAGAAAAAATGTGATGCAGAAGCTAAGCAACCCACAACTATAAAAAATATTATGTTGGCTTTGAAAGAGGGAAAATCGAGGGATCATAGTTCTCCCATGAGAGGTGGCAAGACAAAGGTCAATGGTACTGGTGCAAGCAAAGCTAACATTGAAGCATCACCGAAAGTCCTAATACCAGGTTCACCTACTCCTACCTCGAAATCTAATTCACATACACCACCTACTTTGAAGAATCAGGTATCAAGTCCCTAATCCTCTTATCTTGACTAGCGCTTGACTATTAGTTGGATAATATCTATATTTTAATTACCTTTTCCTTGCAGTTTCCTACCACTGAGTCCACCTCGAAGAATAAACCAAGAAATGGGGGAATCTCTCCCTCTGGCACTATAAGACAAGTCGTGCATGATAGATCACCTACAAGGCCCAGACAGAGAACACCTACTAAATTTACTAAGCAACTGTCGTTTACTGGAAAGCTACAGCCAGTGTGTCATGATGCCTTGAATTCTGCGAACGGTGATGTAGAGTGTGGTCCAAATGACAAGTCGCATGACCCTGAAAGGATTCTTATTACTTTTTCTGATGGCTATCATATACATGCCACAAAGAAAGGCCCCGAAAGGATCCCTGGTTCTTCTCCTGGTGGTTGCCAAATACATGCCACAAAGAACAGCATGCTGCATTCTCGAAAGGTTTCATCAGGAGCTTCTAAAGGAATGCAAACAGAGAGCAGCAATTCTGCTTCTTCTTCAGTGTCGATCCAAGGATTTGAACTTTGTGATGATGCAACAAATCATTTTATTAACTTGGCATGGATTTTCTTGCAACTTGGATGTGCAGATGGCACTAATCGCTCGTCTTCAACATCCATATATTGTTGAGTTCAAGGAAGCATGGGTAGAGAAGGTGAGAAGCCTGATTTTGTTTTCAAGTGCTGAGTTGACTATAATATCATTGAAATTGGTGATTATTTTAGTCTCATGTCAATCGTACTGTAGGGCTGCTATGTTTGCATTGTTACCGGCTATTGCGAAGGTGGTGATATGTAAGTCTCTATATAACTTTTCATTTTTCATTAGTTTAACTGCTAAACTTAAGTTTAACAATGCATATTTTGATAGGGCTGAACTGATGAAAAAGGCAAATGGGCAATATTTTCCAGAAGAGGTATGTTGACAATGTATTTTAGTTTATCATTTTGCTGGGACATGTTAATTGTACATCTAGATTGTAGACTACGGACACGCGAAAACAAGTTTATAGCTAATTTATGAGTTAATTTGTTCAATCGGTTAGGGTAATGTAATATTGCTCTAGTATAAACTTCAGTTAGTTGCCATTTTCGGGTGTCTAATCCTTCAAGAGATGTTCATAATGCAGAAACTTCTGAAGTGGTTCACTCAAATTTTGTTGGCAGTGGAATATCTGCATTCAAACGTTTTTTAATTTTTTTTTCTCTCCAATCTATTTTCTGGGGTAATTTCTGCACTTTTCTGTGGCAGTGCTCAAACATCTTTCTGAACAAGGAACACAATGCTCGCCTTGGTAACTACCAATGCTTTTGTTCTTTTATTGAAGTGAAGATGGATACAGTCGATTTTTTTGACGTAGGCATACATATTTTTTTTCCCTTTTTACTTTTTTCTACAGGGGATTCCCTATTAAATCATTGAATTAAGTGTGATAATTAAAGTATTATTACTCCACTTTCAAATCATCCGTTCAATTCATGTTATTGAAAACTAATTTAATTGAAGATTTTTTTAAATTATGGTGTAAATAAATATTAGTTTATAAAAAATGATTTAGTATAAGGGCAAAATGGTAAATCAATTTTGAAGACAAGAGCTTTATAAAAAATGATCTAGTATAAGGGCAAAATGGTAAATCAACTTTGAAGACAAGAGCTTCCCACTTTTAATAATGTACTAGTCTCTAGGCATGTTTGTCCCTTATTATTATAGAATGTTAATATATTTAAAAAGTTGATTATAAAATAGATAATGTTGAAATACACAATATGAATTTTATTCATCGATAAAATTCATAAAAGCAGGACAATGTACTTCCAACAAAAATATGTGAAGCTACTTAAGATGATATGAATGTTGTTAAATCTTTGCTTGAAAAAATGATAAATGCATGTGGATTGCCTTTAACGAAATTTGCAAAAACATGAAGAAGATTATTATTCATATTTTTAATGTTAATGATTTAATGTCATTTATTATAATCTATTCAATTTAGAATTGTTTTAGTCTTCCACCAACTATTGCAGAGATAGATGACATAGGGATAGAAAAGAATTTCTGTTCTATGAACACTACTTTAACATCTGATTATTCATCTCAAGTATGCATAGAAATTGTAGGTTTGTCATCACAAGCCATCCTAAGTGATTTCAAAGACTGAATTAATAATAGAATACATTTTCAGCAACAAATAAATTAGTAATTACCAAATAAAATATAACATCACTATTTTATATGAGGAGAAAAATGAAAAAAAGAAAAGAAGAAGAAGTAATTAATTACATAGCATACCCAAAGAGAGAGCATCTCTTACTATTTCATGCTGAATTTATTATAAGTCATAATAAAATGAACCACTCTTGATCTAGATATTTTTTTTTCCTCAACTCAACTTATCTAAGGGTTTTAGGATGGGGTTATATTGATCCTAGCACTCAGGGAATAACTCAACATTCAATCAAGTGAATCATTTAGCCTTTTTATAGATGAGTGTCAGCATATAATATTATACTAATTCTAAAAATCACACATAAAATACCATTTTTCTTAGAGAAACTTTAAATTTACGTATGTCACGCCCCGAGCCTACACCTTGGACGTGGCCGGCACTCGAAGACCATTGCTGGCCCCCAAGCGAACCCTTGGCCTGACTTTCTTAACTCAGCGGAAACCTAACTCAACCGAATAACTCCATACAATGAAAGGTTATAAAACAACCAACTAATAAAATCTGCCAAAAGGCAACTTGAGTCTCAAAAATAGAATACTTATATATATATATATATATATATATATATATACATACACATAGATGAGATACTCAAATCTAACTGACTGACTGTCTATGAAGCCTCTAAAATACTGAGATGGATGTTGGGACAGACCCCGCAACATCCTAATATAACAAAACTAAGAGAACAAAATAACCGAGTCCTCCGAAAAGCAAGGAGGCTCACCACTGACTCTAGAGTGCTCAGCTAGATCAACGGCGTGCTGGATGCTGATCCTGGATACCTGCGTCTGCATCATAATAAGATGCAGGCCAACTGGCATCAGTACATGAAATGTACGAGTATGCGAGTTGGAAAGCTAAATCACATCTTAAGCTTGAAAGGAATACAAGAGGACACTTACCTTAGCTCTGTTCGACTCATGAATAACTGAACTCAATATAAAACAATAAGACACATGCAATATATAAAGCTTGTAAAACTATTTAAAACATGACGTAAAAATCATATTTATAATATCATAAAAATACCACGCTTCCTCTCAAATACTACTTGTGCAATGCATGAATGAAGTCTCATACCCCCATTCATACTAAGCAGCACTCCTCGAGGAACCATGCAATTTCTACTGTGGGAGTTTCTCTAACCGATAACCACCACTAGGTGCTCTAGTGATGATACAACGTTTTACCTCACGTTGTCAGAGGACCATCCTATACCTTGCCGTGATATAGGAAGCTAACTTTACTAAGTGGATCCACTAGTCTATTGTGAAAAGGATTCATTTAAAAAGTATGACCCTTTTCTACCCATAATGGCTACATGGTTTATGGAGACTTGAGTTATCTGAACTCGCATCCTCATATCGGTGCTCAATACTACTCCCAAAAATATACTTTAGCTCATAAGTGTTTTAAACACATCTTTCTTTAGTTTGAGATAATTACTCAAAGTTACCCTCTTAAAAGAGGTAATTGCTCTTGAAAACTCTTTTTAAAAAGAAACATATCAAAACCATATTTTAATATGATCATTGATGACATCGGGAAGTCATATTGCATAAACATTGATGGTATATCTCGAGACCATACTGTATAAACATTGATGACATACTCGATTGTCATACTAATCATGTTTGAGAAACTCTTTCGCAAAACTCATCTTTTTCTTAAAAGAAATAGTACTCAAACTGCTCAAAACTCCTTTGGAAATCTCAGTTTCCTCTCATCTTAAATGTGAAAACATTTATAAACTTCTTTGGAAATACTTAGTTCCCTAATAACTTTTGAGAAATGAACTCAACTTTAAACTCTTGACTTAACTTGAAACTCGATACTCTTTACTTGACTTGAAACTTTATACTCTTTACTTAACTTGAAACTCTATGCTTTGCTTGAAACTTGAAACTCTATGCTTTGCTTGAAACTTGAAACTTGAGCCTTAACAAATGAAGTTAAAACATTCAAAGAAGACTCTTGAAAAACTTTAAAGACTTGCTATGACTTACTTCTTAACTTCTAAGCTTGACTCTAACTTCACTTTGACTTGATCCTAACTCGCCTTGAATTGGATTATGGATTCAAGGTATATGATCACACGTTTATAAATGAGTTCTTGTCGTTTAGACGTACCTTGGAGTGTTGGAAACAACTATGAAACATAGGTACAATACTAAGGAACATGCATGAAAAAGTGGGGAATGTATGAGAAAGGTTGGCGTCCTTGGTGCTCTGAGAGGCGCCCCCCTAAAACTTCAGAAGGGGCCTGCTGGTGCTCTGCTAGGCACGCCGCCTCAAGGGGGAAAGTTCAGAACTCCTTTTGGGGCGCGCTGGCAGGCGCGATGCCCCACCCTTTTCCCCCGAAAAACTGACTTTTCTCCTTAGTTTCTCCAACTCTAAAGCCTCTCAACAACAAAGATTCTCCCCCCAAACACTTGGAATCATTAAAACCCTCAACATACAATAGATTCAACTCAAAAACACCACCGGAAACATACACCAAACCAACAAGAACTTCAACACAACACAACTACAACTTCTACAAACATCACCACAAGATTTCAACAACCACAACTAAATCTTTTTTCTGAATTTAAAACGAGTTTGGTGTGTGGGGGAAAGAATCAACCCAACACTATGAACTCACATACCTTAATAGGGATCACCCCCGACGAAATCCAAGACGATCTCTACGGACTTAGCTTCTTCTTCTCCTTTCTCCTCTTCACTCTCAAACCCTTGCTCTCACTCTTTTAAAATGGGAAAAACTGATCTAAAAATCAGTCTAACACATTAATATAACCAAAAGAATTGGTTAGGGAAAAGACCAAAATACCCTTACAATTTCCGGATGGACTTCCCTGCCAACTGCCCAACTTCCAAAGGGCATAACTCACTCATATGAACTCAGAATCGAGCAAACTCAACGGCGTTGGAAAGATCATTCCACGAGCTTCGCCAAAATAACTGGAACTACACCTAACTCATCCTGATCTAGGAGTTATGACTGCTCAAAGTTGACCAAAAACTCGTTTTTTTCCCATACTTGGCTAAATTTCCAGATTTTTGAATTCCTTCCAAAAATGACTATTTCCAAATTCTAAGCCTCTTCATAGTTATTTCAAATTGCCGGATGTTACAACGTACCCCATATTTTGGCCTTAAATTTGCTTCTACGTAGAAAAACATATATTGGATTGACATTTTCAATGTATCATCAAAGGTAGTATTTTTCTTCTAACATTACCTTTACCTATAAGTTTACAATAATATATGAAAGTCAAACGGGAAAATAGCAAAAATTGAGAAAGACACAAAAAATTTAAAAAATGTGTAGATGAAGAAAAAAAAAGTCTGAATCGAGAAGAGAAAAGAAGATTAGATAATGTATGTGCTTACCTTCATGGAGTGCATAGACATAAATGCACAAATGTTTACAAGAATGTTGAAAATTGATATATGGATGGTTATTTATAATATAAATATTTGATATTTAAAGTATCCCTAATGTAAAATAAGAATAGACTTACAAGGAGCTGGAGGAAAATAAATGAATAAACCATGACTTTTTAGAAACGTTTCGTGAAGAAAATAAAAGGTCTAAAATGTTGTTGTAATAACCACCATAAATGTATATGTTACCATTTTTGGGTATGCAATAATTGAAAAATAGAAAAATAAGGGGAACATGGAGAAAAAGTCTAAAAATTAATAGAGGAAAAAATGGCATATTGTTTATGCCTAACGTTTGTCTATGGATGGATAAATCGAATTAGTTACAATCATTTCATCTGCTAATTTCCAACAAAGAGTAATGAAAATTAATTAGTTAGTTAATTTATTATTATGATGATAAGTAATATTTTTTTTCATTGTAATTGCTAATGAAAAGGTTACAACTTCGAATGTACTTCTAAATGCTCAAGCTTACATCAATCATCAGCAAAAAAGCCAAAAGACCTAATAAAAGCTGAGAATTTCAATCGGTTAACATTTATAATTTTTTAATCTAAACACTTTTTTCTTCATTATGCATTTAATTAATTAGACATTTTATAATATTATTTAATTTAGAGTGAACACCTAATAGTTTGAATGTGAACATAAGCAAGGTTGGTTATGTTTTCAAATGCTTCACATATTAAAACTTATGTCATGACTTTCAGAAATTGGGAATTTCTCCTCTTATAGTCGTATGCATAACAAGAAGTTTTTGTCGAATAAAAGTAGTATTTTATAAATGTTGAACAAAAGTTGATCAACATATGTCTTCTTTAATATGGCTAGAATATCATTGTCAATTTTATAGTATACACCTAGTAAAAAAGTAGTAATTATATTATGATGAAGACAATTAATTATTACTGATATCAAAAAAAAATTTGAATCAATATATATTAATTATAATTGCACCTACATGTATCCTTTCTTTGATTCAAGATTAGGATTTCTTTAACATAAGAATATTATTTGTATGGTTGAAATATAATCGTATTACGAAATATAATAAGAATCAATCTCTATTCAAGAACATTTTCTTTCATACGAAAATTTGACATAAGAGTATTACTTGTATTGTTTAAGTATAATTGCATTACGAAATATAATACGAATCGATCCTTATTAAAGAACAAGGGACTTGATATAAAAAGTTAAAATATGTAAAAGATATTAAAAGTATAATATCTAAATATCCTGAAAATTATACAGACAATTTCTCAAATCTTAAAAATCTTATTTCAATATCACGTTTCCTACAAACTATATTTTATGTATGTGAAATAATAAAATTGATAAAAAAAAGAGAGAGAGAGAGAGAGTTGTAAATAGCATATCTATTATGTACCTGATGATGAGAAGTGAAGAGCGCACATTTGCGAAATAAAATCTGAAATATAGAGAAATAAATAAGAATTAGTTATATTATATAAAGCTTAAAGATGAAAGATTAATGTGACTTGAGTTGTAGAAAATCACCGCACATGCACTATATATTACTCCAATTCTATTTGACAAGGAACATGAAAAGTTCACATAACTTTTGGAAGCTCAAGGGAAAAAATAGTAAATGTGAGATATGAAATAGTAGGATTGTAAATTGAGTTCAAGTATCTGTATTAGGTTAATTAATGGGGAGATGAAAGATTTCTATCAATTAAATGTAGTTATATTACTAATAAATTACTTTTTTTTAAAATGATAAAATGATTACTCAACTTTTAACTATTTAATATTTTATTAATTACATGTTTTATGACATTTTTATTAGTCTAGGGGCAAAATAGTAATCCAACTTTGAATGTTGGAGCTTCCCACTTATAATAATATACGATGATATATATATATATATATATATATATATATATATATATATATGATATGATTTT